>PVKS010000666.1:7015-178692 GCA_004027875.1 Aplodontia rufa | reverse complement strand
TTTTTGCGCTAAAAGGTTTGGTTGTTGTTTTATTTTTACTCTACTAAAAGTGACTATAATTATTCCATAAATGACTCAAGCATATGGAATGCTTTACTCTGAGCAGAGGAACAGAATGCTATAAAAATTACAATTGCTACAAGCACTCAGAGTTTATTAGAGGTGGGTTTCCCTTTCCTTATCATTCATTCTTTAGTGCTGAGTTACTGTGAAATAACAATGAAATTAAACCACTTTGGGTTTAAGAGTGGATGGTAGCTGAGAATAAAATCACTGTTAGGGAATTTTGTTGGTAAATCAAAGTGTTCCCTGTTAATTAGCTCCTGCTTACATACATAGTATGCAAAAATAATTGTATGTTTATGAAAGAATGATTAGTTAGGGAATGTGCTGAGGTAATAAGAAAAAAGCATGAAGAGAGCAATTTGAGCTAATATCTACACATCATTTTATGTAACCACATCACAGAAGGGGGCCCAGTTAATTAGATTCTTTTAGTTAAATAGGAAATATGAAAAAAGAAAAGATAGTTACTTAGGGTCTAATACCAAATAGGCCTAAACCATATGGGGGAAATATTTTGACTCCTTTCTTAATATATGACAAGCATAAAAACAGAAACTTTACGGTACACTTTAAATCTTTCTGCTTAAATATTATTCATTTATGACATAAGGAAATTAAAGCAATTATAAATTTTGCTTATAAAACATAATTTTAAGAGAGTCTGTACAATATAATTCCAACTGAGTAACTTTTAATTTATAAGTTGACAATAGCAGGAATTGTAATGTAGTCTCTAACTATCGTAATTTTGTCTTGTGGAAGTTCATGAAATCGGGGTACACATACAAATACATAGGTATACACAATGGATTCAAGAAAATAGATGCTTTTTATTGGAATTATTCCATTTATAACATTGTGAAGCTGATGAAAATAAGGGCCCTTCTGTCAATACACAAAAGCATTCACTCTACTGTTCTTACTGGGGGTAAAACCATTAATATAACTGAACATTAAATCAAAATTTCATGATGACTGGGCTAGAGAAGGGCTTTCCAAAAGATAAATAAAAAAGCTAAATAAGTAACTATACATCCTAGTAGGCATATATAAAAATGATAGAAGTTATTTATATACAAATTTATCCATTATACGCAAATTATTAACACTTCAATATATAATCAAATAAAAATTATTAATCAAATATTTTACATATCCCTTTTCACAATATGTCTTCAGATTCTAGTGAACTTTGGACCACTGCAGAGCATTCCAATTTGTTTTAATTGCATCGAAAGTGCTCAATGACCACATGTGGCTAGTGGTTATATATTAGACAATACAGGTCTGCAGCAGTCTTAGGAAAGACTCAGCAGTCTAATAATTTAATTGGAAGAACAGAAATAGTGTTAACCTGGGGGACTCTTTAATCATAATTATAATTATGAGGTCCTACTCACCAAAGGAGTATTGACCACATGGAGCCAACGTGGACCCTCAGACCTTACCTTATAGTATATACATGCACCCTGTTCTAATATATCAATGCTTGCTTTAAGATTTTAGAGAGGCAAGATATAATAAATCATTTGAAGACATCATGAACAATTTATTTCTTAGATATAATGGGTTTCTTATAAGGTATGAGAGACAGAAAAAAAATTCTCACAGGACAAGAAAAAAATTAGAAGAGAACCATTGGAAATGTTCTATGCATAAGTTACCAAGGTAGGTAGTGTGTCAGGCAGAGTGGAAGATGGCCCTGCGATTGCAGATACTGCAATATATATACACTGTACCTTTTCTCACTTTCACTCATCTGTGTGTTGATGTGAAATGACTTCACAGGTATAATGAAGGTCCCAAACAGCTCAAGAGAGGGAGACACTGTGTGGGCCTGATATAATTATGGGAGCCTTCAAATCTGGGTCTATAGGTCAGGAAAAAAAAACTAAGAAATTCTAAGAATAAGAAGGATCTGGCATATGATTTCTGGCTTTGAAGATGGAGAGGTGGTCAGGACAAGGAGTGCATGTGGTCACTTTGCTGAGCACAATTCTATACTTTTACCTATGGAACTGTGGTGTTCCTTTCTAAGCTGCTCTATTTGTGGTAATTTACACAGGAATAGAAATTTTATATAGTAATTAAATAATTTCTTTGCCTAATCAAAAAGTTTTACTTCTTAAATCATTACTCTTATAGTTTTCAAATATATAATCTAGGTGTATGGTTTTTTGCAATCAGTAGGTTTGGGAGTGAACTCTGATAGCATAGATGCTAGTTTGCTAGTATCTTAATATTTGCTGAAGAAATGAATGATGGAAGTAAGTATAAGATCACAGATACATGCTATATGTAGTAATTCTATCATTTAAAATACACTAATTTGAAGTGATTAAATTAATTTCTGGGCAATGAGTGGGTGAGATGAAGAGGTTGTGCCATAATGCTCTTAATAATTTCCCGATAACTGCTGTGCCACACTTTGGCAGGGGAGGTAGGCGATTATCCGTGCCATCCCTTTATTTTTTTTTTTTATTAGGAATTGTCTTGGTTATTTTGTCACATGTGGTGTTTTCTGGCATTCTTTGCATCCTACCAAAGCAACACGATGTATGATCTCCACAGAAATGTTTACAAAGGGTCTATATTTTTACTTGGTAATAATTTAGATGAATCTTACTTGAAAATGTAATTGCTAGAAATTAAATGTTATGAAATTGTAATTAATATATCTAATTTACTAAAAATCCCAGTTAAAAATCCTAAGTCACACTGATGACATACTAATACCTCTAAATTGTACTTTATAAGAAAAGAATGGCAGGTTAGAGCTGTGACTCAGCAGTTGGAGTGCTTGCCTAGCATGTGCAAGAACCCAGGTTTGAACCCTGCACCATATGTACAACTAAATAACAGAGAAACAAAAACCAGATGAAAAAGACAAATTAAATTGATTCTCTTCATTTCCCTCTCACCCTACCCCCCCTTCAGAAAAAAGAAAGAAAGAAAAGAAAAGAATGCCAACAGTGAAAGCTTGGAAGAGCATATGAAATGCACTTGAAAACTGTGACTATCTCTACAAAGAAAAGAGTAAAGGCTTCAGGGATATCTTAAATTCTTTTGCTTGGTTTTTAATCATAGGCGTTAGACTATCAGTAATTAATTTCAGTGAAATTTATAGTGTTTTTATATAGATAATTTTATAGGCAGTCCTGATATTTTTCCAAATTAGTAAATAAGAAATGAAGGAATTAATAACTTTAAAACATTATAATTTGTATACTGTAGAAAGATGCTCATGGGACAGAGTGAAGGATCAGAATTCATCCTGTTTTTTTTTCTCATACTGAATTTTTTGCTTTTACTCTATAGTATATTCAAGATCTTGCCAATTTAATTATGGCATCTTTAGACTTTCTATTTAGTCCCCAATTCAATGATTTCAAAAATATCTTTTTATGGGTTACTTTGGTCACATTTGACAGTGAGCATGAGTATAACATTGGTTTCCAGGATTTTGAAAAGCTTTGATAATAGAGTATGAGCATTTTCATGTCAATGCAAAAGCTACTCAAGCAACCTTGGGATACTAAATACTTCCCTTTAAAGTAATCACTTGAACTTGTTGAATTAACAACTGAGCTGAGATGCTTTCCTCCTCTTTTGTAATTCCCTGACCATTTTGATGAATTATGGGTACTGGAAAGTATGGGTCAAAATCATCTGGAAAATAAGAGAGTCATAGGGTCTCCTTCAACTCTTGAACTCTAATTCAAAAGTAAATTTAATATAGAGACTATGAAAATGGACTTATAATAAAAAGGCTGTGTACTTTTATTTATTGGACTTAGGAATCATAATGCAACTGCCACTCATCGAAGGTAACCATCTAGAGGGAGAATTTGACCATTTGATTTTGGACATAAATTATGAACTACATTCCTTGAGGGCAAAACAAACAAAGAAAAATAATTGTGCCATTTGTGAAAGAGGTGCCCAGAATGTCACATTGCTGCTCTCATATTTCATATGTGGGTCACAACTGATAAAGGATAAGCTGTTATGTGACCTCTTGGGTAATAACCACTATACCATAAGTAAAAGAGTGGCACAGGCATTAAAATGTGACAAAAATATGAAGTATTTCAAACAGCAGCCCATAGGAGATTTAGAGCTAAACTGAGTTCAATTACCATACTTCATATTTTGAAGCACCTAGAATAATTGAATTGGAACAAAGGAGCCAGATTAAAAAAATGCCAGAACAAATATATAGTAATTTTAATAGTTTATCTCACAAATTTAAAAAGAAATTCTTAGTTCACATTTTATATTGCTAACATGCAGGAATGCTTTGCCAATAGAGCCTTGGCTTATTAAGATTAACAAATTTAATTCTTCCTGGAATAAGGGACTAAGATTTTAAAAATCTTCTGTTTACATATTTGACCAAGAATCCAAAGTAGAACAGACTCCAATACTTTGTTTAATAAAATCTACATAAAAGAGCAAAAGCAAATACTAAAATAAATGCCATACAAAAAAAGAATAATAAAATTCTCAAACATATTTCTTAAAGGAGTTTTCAAGGAAAAGGCAAAACATAAAAAGTAGTGAGGGATGGATGGGGAAAAGCTGATCAAAGTACATGCTATCTTTATATTTTTAATTCAAATTGGAAGATTAAGGAGCAGTTCTAAAATATCAGGTACTATTTCATTGTAATGTAACGTATTCTAGAGGACTATATGAAAAAACAATTCTATGCTGTCCTATCCAATCCTCCTGGAAGAAATTCCAGCAGCAGCCTGTAAGGTTAATGGAGTGTGGAAAACCGACTCACAAATTGCAGGTTTGGGAAAGAAGAGCACTGCTTAGAAAATGGAAGTCGATTAAGACTGGAAACATTTCACCTGTTTTCATTTAAATCTTCAATCTTTTTTCCTGCTGGTTTAGGAAAGAGAATACAGTATAATGGGGCAGTAGGGAGAATGAACTCTAAATATTTCGAAATAGCCACATTGCCATGCTCAATGTAATCTTCTATAACTAAAAGAAAGCTAGGCGTTTGGATAATCTCACCATTAAAACGTGGTTCATGAAATTGAAAATACTTATTTTCAATCGGTATTTTTCTCCTTCCTATTATGTAATATTCACTTTAATCAGTTAAGAAAGAAGGTTTAAAAAAAAAACTGCCACAGAATTTAAAAGTGAAAAATTACTTGAAATCTTACTAGGCCAGTACTGTTTCCACTGAAATATATACCTACCCATCATAGAAGGGTAAGTATGTACTGCAACATTAAGGATCTGAAAAATGATATACCTGCTATTCTCACTAGTCACCCAATATGTGTCAAAATGCTCCATGGTCATAGACTTTTCCAAAGGGTGGTAGCTAAATCCATCATGTAAATTCCAAACTGTCTTAACAGCAGTCCATGAGAAGTCAATTAATTCTGACAAATTAGTATTGTTGAACAATAGAGTTGAACTGTTTTAAATTTAAGTTTAAAGAACATATTAATTAAAGATATCTAGCCAGGTACTGTGGTGCATGCCTGTAATCCCAGCTGCTTGGAAGACTGAGGCAGGAGGACTCCAAGTTCTAAGACAGTCTCAACAATCTAGTCAGGCCCTAAGCAACTTAGTGAGGTACTTTCAAAAAAATAAAAGATTAAAAGGGCTGGGATCTGGTTCAGTGTTAAGCACCTCTGGGTTCAATCCACCTGTGTACAAAAAAAGAGTATATCTGGAGTTTTCTAAAAGGAACTATTAGTTACTAGCTACTTATTATTTCAGATCACTTAAAAATTTGGCACAAAAATTAAATGCTTAATGTCTGAGAAACTTTGATATTTCAATTCAGTAATTACCAGTTTATTGAGTTAATGTCCTGCTGACATGTGAAATACCATGCCAGGGAACATATAGTACATGGTGGCTCCTCTGTATCATCTCATTCAGTCCTCATACCAATCATATGAGGTATGAGAATTCCCATTTTAAAAACTACCATTATCATGTCCACTTTACAAATCAGAAATACGGTACAGCCAATATTTGAACCCTTGCTTTCATATTCAAGAATACTTCTCACTGCTCAGATGATGAGCTAGAACATTTTTTTTTGTAGGAATACTGGGCCACACTGTACCATAGACTGTTACAAGCCACGGATATCTTTTGCTGACAAGGCTAATCAGAATTAGGTACAGGAGTCTAAGATTACAGAATAGGTCCTGGCAATGCAGTGAGGCAATAGGATTGAGAATTTTAATACCATTTATGCATAAATTTTAAAAATATGAAATTCATGAGACACACTATGACTCTGAACTATACAATCAAGTTACAAGCACAAAGCAGCACAAGCAATCTGTCCACTGCATAGACCATCCTATGACCTATTGCCATCAGTGCCGGTGGCTCTCATTATGACCAAGATTCTCAAGGCAAAGGCAGAAAATTCCTTCCCTCAAGACATACATCAGAAGAGTAGCACTAAACCTTAAAACTCCCCAGGGTATTTTGAGAGACCTCCCTCCCCATGTTCTCCTATTCCCAAGGGTTGAGAAATCTTGATGCACAGAACAATAATATAATGACATTTATCAAGCAATTTCTATGAGCCAGACATTGCCTAAGGTCACACTGAATCTTCTCAAGCAGTTCGTGAACTTCACTAATACTGTCCTTTATCACATGAAAGAAAAATGTTGATGCTCTGATACTTCAAGGAAATTGCCCATAGTCACACACCTAAAAATCTAGAACTCATCTATGAACTCAGACCATCTGAATCCAAAGACAGCACACTTCACCACCATACTACATTCTCTTTCACGAGTCCACTAGGATAATTTAAAGAAAATCATCACAACAGGTGTGAAAGCACTCTTCAAAGTGACAGTACAGGGACTCAACCAATTCTCAAAGAGGAAAAGTTGTTTAATGGATATAGGAGCTAATCCAAGACAGAATTTGCCTTACAAAACTGGCCTTCAGACTTTTGTCTTTTACCTTCTTCTTTTCCTTCACTTCTACTGTCTTTGATCTTTTTTTTTCATAATTTTAACCTTGCTAACTATACTTTTATCAACTGTATCCTTTTGTCAAAGTGCCACCACTGTATACATAATTTCACACTAATACTTTCTTTTTGTAATTTAATGTCTCTATTTTCTTCATTAAAAAAACAAATTATTAAGATGACATGTACGGATTTGATTACTTTAAATTTCAAAAACATTTGAAGGCAATAGCATGTGAATGAAAAACTATGATTGGATTCAGTGACATAGATGAATATCATAAATAAAATATTTAGCAAAAGAAGCCAGATGCAAAGAGTAATACTATAGAACTAATTTATATAAAATGTGAAAAATAGACAAAATGTTAGGATTCAGGACAGTAGCTACCTTTGGTATAGGGCCACAGGGGCTTCTGGGATTTTATTACTATTTTCTTTAATCTGGCTGATGAGAAATTCACTGAACTTCATACTTATGTTTTGTGTATTCTTCAACACAAGAATTTCTATTAAAAGGTAATAACACTTCATCCAAAATTCTCATTGATTGCATTTTAATATTACTTTCTCTCTTGCAGTAAATACAATTAATTTGTTTTATAAAGCTGGTAATATAAGCTCTATTATATTATACATAATGTAATAACATGGAGGCTATATTACATTATGTGTAATATAAGATGACAAAGCTATTATCCTACTTAGGAAATATTTTATGAGATGTTTTAAAAGTCAGGTTTATTGAAGGATAGTTTATAAAGAGTAAAATTCAGCCTTTATTTTATCTATATACAGTAAAATATTCAGTATTAAGGCTTTTGACAAGCACTTTCACTTGTGCAACTGCGACCATGATCGAGATATAGAATGTTCCATTATCCCTCCAAATTCCTTCTTTCCCCTCTGTACTCAATGTCATCCACCAACCTCTAGCCCCTGGCAACACTGATTGATTTTCTGTCCCTATAGTTTGCCTCTTGCAGAGTGCCATATAAAAGCAATATACAGTATATATTCTTTTCATTCTGGCTTCTTTCATTTAGCATAATGTATTTGAGATCCATCCATGTAGTGCATAGCAGCAGTGTGTTCCTTTTTATTACTCAATAACGTTACAATGGATGTATATGCCACAATTGAAGAACATTTAAGAAGCTTCTAGTTTTGGGTGCTCATGATTAAAGCCATTTCAAGCATTCACATACAGATTTTTGTGTGAACACAAGCAATATATTTTTTCATTATAATTCTAGTTGTACTTTTTTTCTGTACAAAATATTATCTATATTACTTTTTTTCATAGTAATTCTGCTACCTAGAGAACATACCAATTGTTTCAAACTAATGTAAAATCAGTAACTGAATTCAGATTATCTAACAATTATAAATAAGCATTGATCAATTTTGCATATTTCTTATTTAAAATAATTATTTTTGCATCTGCATAAGATATTCTGTTAAAGTTTTAAAATAGTAATTAAAAATCATTTTCAAATTGTACATAATGAAAAATTCATGGCATTACTCATGAGGACTCAAATCATAACAAGTGAAGGAAAAAGTTAAGAAATGTGGCTGGAATTTTGAAAAGTACTTTCAGTCTCTGTCACAAGTCATTAAATGAAAGTTTCATTGTAACTTTAATCCAACCGCTTAGTATCATTTTTGTCCATGATAACTGAGAGGATCTGAGTGATAAAATGGAAACATGGAGGATGTTACCTAGCATGTTGTGGTAATGTGGAATGGCCCGTCCATGGGTAGTAAATGCAGTCATGACTAGTGGGACCGTTACACCTGCAGGCAATTACAGAACAGAAAACATCATTCTCCATCCACAGTGACATGCACACACATGCACCAGTGCTCACACATGGAGCCTCGGAGGAAGAACATGGGAAGCAAGCACACCAAGTACCTATCCATCAGGCCGATGCAGTCTTCAATACTTGAGCCTATGCACCTGCAGAAGAAGCAATTAAAAAAAATACAAGGAAAGACAAATTAGTCATTTTCAAAAAGAATAAGCAAGGTAAGTCCTGACTGTGTCAAATTCTTAATTTAAATGATTAGGTAATTTTTGAAACACAATGACTTTAAAGTCAGTGAGAAGATAATTCGCTGGTGGATGCACAGTAATGAATTGCAATGATCACCCAAGTGGAATGCTAAGAAATGTGGCCACAGTAAAGGAATTTTTACCCTGGTTCTGTGGATAACTTCAAAATACATTTCAATTCATTTGCATCATTTATGATTATATGTCTTGATGAAAAATTTCACATTTCAATCAGTTTAACTGTTTTCATGTATATGAGTTCTTCTAAACAGCCTTAAGTGTAAGTAAAAATCAAAATCAATAAAAAGGAAACAAGAGCAATTCAATACACTATAATAACTTCATGTTAGACGCTCATTAAAGATTGATTTTGGAAGAAAATGAGTTAGCACGCTTTAATGCTATTCCAATGGACACTTTACACAACCAGATTAATTCAGTCCTTTGTTGTGACTGTCTTTAAAAACATATTTATCTTTAAATATTAATTTATTTTTAAAATGTTAACCAAATTCACCATGCTGTAGTTTATCTTGATGTTCTCTTTTAAAGTAGCAATGCCATAACACACAAGCAAAAACAGGTTTTTATAAACAGTTTTATCCCTAATATTGAACTGAAACAATAACAAATATGTAAATGAACACTCTTAAGTACAATAATAATTTCAGAACCAGGTCTAAAGAACCCACAAACATGAACGTTTAAATAAATTTATGTAAGTACACAGAATTATAATAGTCCCTAGAATTTCATTTTGAGCTATTATAGAAATATTATTTCTTCCATCTACCAATGTACTTGAATTGTTCTTATTTCTTTTACCCTCAAAATAAATAGTGCTTCAGGAATTATCAAGATTCCACCTACAGCTATGACTGACTTACTGAACTGTCTAATTTGGTTTGTAATAAACAATGCATATTTACATACATATGTATCTGTATGCATATTTACATACATATGTGTATGTATACATGTGTGTGTGTATTGTACTCTTAAGCTTAAAACTAAAAAAGTACCTAAAGCTCAAATCATCATAAAACCTAAAAAAGTTGCTAATACACAGACCATGCATAATATCTTTACATGTCTCCAAATATTAATGCATTAATATAACTTATATAAAATAAGTATTATCACTATTTCATCAATATCTATTATAATATTCTTACTAGCTATAAAATTGGTTTACTTGTGTTTTTGTTTTAAAAGTTTGTTTTGTGCAGCAAAGTAAAATAAATTTTTACTTACATAAATTTGAGAAATACACCTATGACAAGTCTTTAAAAAACATACTAATAGCAAATAACTACACATCCCTGAATTGGTAACATACTTAATCGTCAAAAACACATATGAAAACAGAAAATTAGCTGCTAAAAAATCTTCCAAATTGTCTTATATGGTTTTCTCTTATTCTATTCTGAATAACTTTCTTTTAAGTTCCTATTCTATATTCTCCAAAATGCTTATTGAATACAGTATTGCCATTTTGTAAAATTAATAGTCTAATTCTTATTTCCAAGGGAGAATCTCGGAAGCTATGGTTAGTTTGCAATCTTTATAATAACCCTTGAAAGATAAAAATATTCAATAGTGAAATTCAACTTGAGAGGAAACTGTGAATAATGACAGATTTTCACTCATTCAAAAATCCCATTATTACATGCCTACTAAAGTATTCCTACTCTTTTAGGAGCTGCAGTGAGAAAAAAAAAAAGATGAATTAGATACTTATCCTAGTTTCACTGAGTCCACAATTTAATCAAGGACGTATGATGTAATAAGTGTAATAAGACACATGAAAAAAGTGGTTTAAAGGAATACACAAGAGGGACACCTTGTCCCACTCCAGAGAGTCATGGTCACCCTCCTGGATGGATCAGGAAGCAGGAGTTTAGGGTGGAGTGAAGGCTGGGTTTGGCATGGTGTGATTTTTAAGGAGTAATAAATAGCAAGAACAAAGCATAGATCTGAAGAAATATACAATGCAGAGGAGAAATCACAAACAAATTTGAATAGTTAGGGAACAAAATATGAGGCAACAGGGTTAAGAAAAAGCTAGATTTTGAAGACTTTTAAAAAAACATAATGGGAAATTGTATGATTTTAAAGAACTTACGAAATTGCTAGACTTGTATTTTGAATAGATTTTTTTTTGCCATGTGGAAGCTAGTCAAGTGGGATTCATATAGACTTCTTTGATATAGAATAAATTTTATGCCATGTATGAGATGACAGACTAAAGTAGCAAAATTGTAACTGTTGCACAGGCTAAGGGGCCGGATTCAAGAAATGTCTTTAAAGGTACATGGTTGAGGGGAGGTGTTGATGGCTGATTAAAGGTGCAAATGAAAAAAATCAAAGGACGTAGGGGGCCTATTTCTAGCTCTAAGAGAATCCAGGAGGAGGAATACATTTCCTCTTGTACAGGTTACTGTGGCTGTCCTACATCTAGATGAAACTGTTCTTATCAGATGGGAAGGCCACTCTGGTTTACAGGAGAACAGGTACACGTAATACAGTTACTTTTGAGATAACATACAGGAGATGGTGGAAGAATAATATATAAAGTGAGAAAAGCAGAGACTAAAGAAGAAAACCCAAGGAACTCCAATGGTATATGTCGTCAGATAACATCTTATACCCAAAGCATGGGAAGATATAATTGAGTAAAATTAATTAACTGTGGTATCCTAAAAACAAAATCAGAAAAGAATCTCAGGAAGGAGAGGGTGATTATCAGTGTAAAAGGCTGAGAAGTCTAGAATATTAAGAACTACTAAAATAATTTTGTCAGTGTCAGGGTCTCTAGAAATTAGGTTACTACAAGATGAGAAACACATTGGAGATGGAGCAGTAGAGACAAGGGGAAAGTGGAGGGGAGGGAATAAGAAAGCACGATTTGGTTTAAGAAATGCTGAGGAAATTGTATAGGATATTTGAGATTTAAATGCATTTATAAACCGAGGATGAATGAAACAAATGAAACAGCAAGAAGACTGAGGGTTTGACTGAAATGGGACCATAGTTTCCAAGTACAAGCCACTGTGTGTATCTAAAGATACAAGTAGTACTTCAACTCCTTGTTCTTCTGTAGAAGCCACTAGCTAGCACAGAACATTAACATTCATTCAGCAAGACCACAGAATAAGACAAACATTAAACTTTGAATAGACAAAATGGAAAGTAAGAGACGAAAATAGGATATGGAAATATACAACTAAAAAATTAATGTTCCAAAGTAGAATATTTACAGAAACATCAGAAAAGAAACCTATAACATGTCTAACATATTCCCAAATTATATCTGAAATTCTGAATATTCAGCTATGGTTAACATTGTTTGGTACTTAATGATGTATAAATTTTGATATATCTATATAACAAACAATAACAAACACATTTTAGATATTTTGGGAAAATCTCCAAAGTTTGAAATAAAAATACAGAACATTTTTTATTTTTTCAATTTAAAGATAATAGACTTAACAATTCCACAAACAACATGTCTTTCCCTCTCTCCATCAAGACTTTTTTCATAATATAATAGAAAATATAAAAAGGATTGATAAAAAGAGATTACAGCACAGTAAAAATCATGATTTACAAAAATTTAATGTGTTTTTTTAAAGACACTTCATGAAATCAACTGTAATCAGGTATGAAATGCAGAATTGATTTGAAATAATATCAAAATGAAACCGACATCCACTGGAAAGGACTATGTGATGTTACTTAAGCAACTAAATTCCCTGTGCTTTAGTACCATCTAATGACACCATAAATTTATTTTATGTATCCTTTTAAAATTAAAAATTGCTAGTTACAAATAAAAACTTCATTCCTAATTTTCAAAATCTTGACATTATTTCAAAATATAGCAGAGAAAGGCTGTTCTTCCATAGCAGTAGCGGAAGAATATCAATTCACTGTACTGTGAGTTCATAGATGTCAAAATCCGCGTGTTACTCATTTCTGAACTTGCCTGTCACTGATGCAGAGCAGGTATCCAACAGAACAAAGCTAAAGAATGAATGAAATAAGAGCATGCTGCTAAAATGTGCCTCTCATCTTAGCAAGAAGAGATCTTTTTTGTTTGGTTGGAGAGTTCTTTTGGGGTTTTCTTGTTTGTTTGTTTCTTTGACTCTCCTCTAGGGATGTTGGTGAAAATCTCCTGATAGCGGCTAAATGGCTACCCTATTTTAAACGTAGCTGGGGACCTTATTAGAGCCAATAAATTTAATGTGCTTTTAGAGTAGTAAAAGTGCTTTTAAGGTATTATGTAGGTAATTTTATTTTCAGAAAAATCATTAAACAGTATTCAAAGTAGGAACTTTACTTTGAAAAAAATGTAATTGGAAAGACCATTTCCATTAACTTGGTTCTTGAATTATCTGACATAATATTGGCATATAATAGAAAAGCAGCTTTCCAAAGTAGAGCTGGCCTGGTGAGCTCACACTTACTGACAGCTCATCTATTACATGTGTTTAGGAATAAAAATAGTCACTCGTCCTCTCAACCCCACTGCCCCTGTGATCTTTTGATGGACAGATGAAGCTTCTACATGCGTATGTTCAATTTGGAGGTGAGGAATTGTCTGCACACACCCTAGCACTTCCGAGCAAGATCTCGAAGTACAGTAGCTGTATAGCAATAGAGTAGGTATAAGGATGAGAAAATCTAGCAGTTTGACTCTCAGGGAACTGCTAAATTTTGTTCTGGGGCAGAACAAAAAATTTTTTTCTGATAATTACAACATTTATGAAGTGAGTGTACCTGAATAATATAAAGGCAATCACAAAAAAAAAATAATCAGGAAGCTCAATGAAGACAATTAAAATCTCTTAGGACTAAGTCATTAGAAAATACATTCATCTTGGAGAATGATGCAGAGTACAATATTTGGATTCTGTTTCACCATGTTTCTGCAGCCTTGAGTGGCTAAGAGCATCGTCTTTCTATGTATTTGGAGTTCCCAAATGATCTGCTCAGATCTCTTCCCTATTGCACCTTCATACTCCCTTTTGGCTGACATCCGAATTTTGCTGCTACCATTATTTGACTCCTTTCCACTGCTCGCTACTTTGCTTCTTTCCACTATATATGCTTTCCTTTATTATATAACCATGATTTAAAAGGGTGGAGAGGAAGACACGCCAGCCACACATCCAGACTATGGCCCTGTGATCTCCACTTTCATTTCCCTAATGGCTGCATTGTAATTAGATTTGCAAAAACAGCAAAAGGTCTCATTTTGAATGGCAACAGCTGTTGACATCCACATTATATTGAATAATTTACTGGTTTAATTTTAGCTGCAAAACAATAAAACCCTCTTGTGGATGATTTTAGCAGGCAAAGTTTTCTCTTTCGGTTGCGGACTCTTCTGCTCCAGCAATACCAGTTTTTATTTTTTCTTCTTTTTTCCCATGAAACACTCTTAACTCAAGTGTGCCAAAAACATGCAAGCAGAACAGTTTATTACTTCTAGTTTCCTGGAAGCAAAGTGTCTATGTGACTATTCAACATCCTCAACCTATGTACTTACGTATCAACCAATGAGTTGGTAGTTAGCTCTTCCAAACTGAATTTAAATTTGAATGGCAGACTATTACTTTACCTTTTGAGGATCTGCCACTTTACAGAGTGACTTAAGCTGATTTCTTGACCTGCAGAAAATTGTAGCAGCATCTGAAAATTGATGTTTTCTTGGCAGAAAATGATGTTGCTTGCTTAACTTCTTCAATATCCTCTAACGTCTAGCCCTTAATCTGGCAGAAAATCTTTTTACAGAACCTCACACTTTCCAGCCAGATACAAAATACCCAAGATGATTCTCAACAACAACTGTGTCTGTGTGTGTGTGTGTGTGTGTGTGTGTGTGTGTGTGTGTGTGCTTGTGCACATGCCTATAGGCACTCACAATAGAGAATAAGTTTTATGAACAGAGGAGGACACAGTATGTGAAATCACTCTCAATTCTAACATTAATTACATTCTGGAAGGAAAAAAGAAAATCCTTACTAAGGTAAAAATTAGTTTTAGAATTTGATGGATGAGTGATATTACTTCTTTTATAGTACAGTTTTCTTCTTTCTGAAACGTCTCTTTTTTATTCTATTGCTACTGATATCATAGGTGATCTGATTATTACACACTGTACAATATATCCTTTTGAAAAATAAAAAATGTGTACTCATCTTCAAATTATCCTATTACAGTCAAAGAAATTCTAGGTTATAGGATAACATGCAACAAAATTATTTCTACAAAATGTTCTAGTTATTTCATTAATATTCATATCACAAGGTCCCCTTTTATCGCCAACAGCACTTTTACTCAGAATTTATTGAAGAAGTCATCCAAGGTAGTATTCATCAAAGAGAGATATCCTCACTTTAAGCTGACTGTGACAACAAAGAAACAAAAAACCTCTGTTAAAGTTTCAATAAACACAAATCTCAAATGTGTGATTATTATCTTGTCTTTCCTAAATCTTGAATCTACAGTAAAAACTGGAAGAATTTCTATACTATATCCAAAATATGCCTGAACATGTCAACAGAATAATGTAGGCAAATGTTAATCCTAGGGCACAAACAACCGTGATTCTCTTAGAAAATTTTCTCTTAAAATTAGCATAGGAAACATAAAGACAAATAGAGCTTTATGATGATATCCTAAGTTTAGGAGACAGACTGAGGGCTAGAGACGCACAGGTGCACCTTCTGACCAGCAGCGTGTGCCCGCTGGAGCCCTGGGTCGGCAAGGATGCTTACCCTTGGGTGCAGTTCGGATGACATGGGTGGCACTCCCGATCCTGATCTGCATACTTGAAAATGAAACTGTTTGCCCCCTGTAAGCCATCTGGACATTTCTCCACACAGTTTGGGCCATCCTTAAAGTGAGAGCACTTTGTACAGTTGTCAGGTCCCTAGAATGTGAAAAGGAGAAAAAATACAGAGAAATAAAAGTGGGTGTCATTTCCTCTGAAATGTACGTTTCATGTGGTTTAGTCACTAAGACTTCATTGGGTGACAAATAAATCTTCCTCTAGAGAGAACATTTTCAACAGTAAAAATGGGGGTGTAGCTCTTGTAACACAAAGAGCACTAAGAGAGGCTTTGAGTTCAGTTTTGAAACCCTGTATGTTTGGGACGTATTATAGGAACATACATTGTGTGAAATATTTTCCCTTTTTAAAACATCAGTCTTGGGATCAACCAATTTCCATGTCTCTAGTGTTATTTAATTTGAACAGAAAAACTGTTCGAAGACTTTTTCAAAAGGATTTCAGTGTTTTCTTGTGATCTTATCTGGTATTATTATATTGCAATAATATTTGGTAATAACCTATCTTCCCAGGGGTGATTTATCACCATCACCAGAAAAAAACCAGTGAATGTCCTTACTAAGTAGCTAGAAAATAGATGTAACAGAAATTAGGAAACACTAGATTTCATAAAAGAGTGAAATGCAAACTTTCCTTTGGTTGCACAATGACTTCACTTGAAAAATGAATTTTAAAAATTACTGTGCTTAAATTATCAGGCACTAGGCAGTTAGGAATATAATAGCAATTCTTAGGTTATTCTTCATCTCAGATCGATTTGTGCTAAGGGAAAATGCATATCAAGTTTATATTTACGGATTTTAGTAAGTCACAGAACAATAATCACAGGCTGAGAGTCATCAAAATATATATTCTAATGAGTAAATGTCAAAAATTGAATTACAAATTGCAGATATAACAAAACTATATGGAGAAATTTATTCAAGGAAAAAGATGAAATAAATATGAATGTGAAAAATTTAAGTAGAATTAACTCATTTTATATTTGCTTATATGTCAAGTATTAATATGTAGAATATTAACTAAGCAATACTAATATGAAGATATATTTGAAAGTCAACAAAACATTTTAAAATTCATGTTAGGAATCTAAGAATTTATCAAAATAAAAATTGGATTATAACTGGCATGGTAGATAATAAGCATGTAAGAAATGATAAATAATTTATTCTCGGGAAAATTGGGAAAATTTTGATTTTAAAAATGCTAATTTCATAAGATATACTCATACTTTTACAGATGGGGCAGCTAGTTTAATATTAATACTTGAAATTTATTGTTACTCCTCTGTCTTGAAAGCCATATTGTCTTAGGATTCTAAGGTAATAGAATTACTTTGACCACTCTTCTCTAGAACTTCCTCCCTTCACTTATTCTCCCCAACATCCATCTACATCTAAAGAAGGGGTCAACAATTATTGCAGTTCACATTGACATACCTTAAGTGCACAAGGAGACAATTACATCAGGATTATAGTTACAAACATTATGACTTGTTTGTGGAGAAGTAAAGGTTATATTCAAAGCATAAAGTATCAATTCCCCACTGTCAATTTCTACATTCCATTTGTATGGAAAATGGGTGATGGCATCTCCAAACTGCTTCCTGCTGAGAGAGGGCTAAGATAGGGGAAAGTGACCTGAAGTCCTTGTTCTCTATCTATCGGGTGGGACATGGGCAGTTCAAGGCAGTCCAGAGGTCCAGGATGGCAAAAAACACTATGAATTTGGAAGACAAAATAGTAGCATGACGCTATGCAGAACTGTCTATTTAGGGGGAACTATGGAGATGAGGTTAATTCATGGGAGTGCTTTATGCCACCTCTACAAATGTTAACTTAAAATGGGCAGCCAGCATTTGCAAGTTGCTGATATAAGGCAGCAGGAGAATATGAAAAACAACATTTAAAAATTTAAAGATGGAGGTTGCTAATGAGGTATAGTGGGATAATGAAGAAAAAGGAATCAGGAAGAGATTGGTGAGGTTTAATTAACTGATATTTAACTATTTTGATGCAAGACTAAGTAAAAAATAAATGCAATAAAAATTAACAATTAGCATATGAAACAATCTCTATTCTACCTGAAGAATTTGCTAATGGTAACTGCTTATTTCCTTCCCCAAATGAACACTTTACATCCTTCCAATTTTAACACCTGCTCATGGGTACTTAGGCACATAGTACCATCTATTATACAGAACCGTTACTGTGCAAGTATGCTCAGTGGCATGACTTCTTGTACAAGAGACATGCTTCTTGAAGAACACAGAATAAAACATACTATGAGTATATTTTGCAGTTATAACCTGAATTAGGAGTTAGGAATTATTTCTCTACTAAGTTCTTATAATGTAAAATAATGTGCAAGCAATATCAGAGGATGTAAAATACATGTGAAACTGGAATTAATTTCTTATTTAATGTTCAAGATTATGTAATTACAGTAAATTATTTTTGCTCTTCATTTTTTTAAGCACCTCAACTATTTGGTTATTTTATCATGATACAAAACAAAATGTTCTAAGCTAATTTAAAAATTATCCTAACAAATCTAAAAGAAATAAGATGTGTTGATTTCCCATTTCATTTCCATAATAAAGAACTCAAAGAAATATACATGTGCCTAATATTTTACTTTTGTCCTTGTATTCCCAAAGCTTTTAAAAACCTAGGTGCAGTGAACAAATATGAAGTGTA
The DNA here is from genome assembly GCA_004027875.1 of Aplodontia rufa. NCBI lineage: Eukaryota > Metazoa > Chordata > Mammalia > Rodentia > Aplodontiidae > Aplodontia > Aplodontia rufa. Next base: position 160,021 of record PVKS010000666.1, on the reverse strand, counting down.
GTAATAGAAAATGCAGGTGAAAGCAATATGTTTTATCCCTGATTCTAAGCTACCTCTGGACTCAATAATCTAGATAGACAACTAAATGAAAGGCTAAATCCTCATAGAAACTTTTCACTTTTTTTGCAGTGACAATTGATGATTTTCTCTAGCAGCTACTATAAAAAAACAAAGCTATTATTAATTCATGGGAATCTAATTCTCTTTTTGGAGCCACACAGGAATATGCTAACTCCCCTCCCAACAGAGATAAGGTACAGATTACTTTGTACAATGAAATGTAAGTAGGATCACAGGAATTTGAATTCATATGCCAAACTATCCAGCCTTCTCTCTCCTGCCTGCCATGAATCAGGAGCTGATGTGGAGGTGCCACGAATTCACAGAGAGCTCTGATGTCAGGCCACTGCAAGGAGAAGTCCACTTCTGAGTATTTTTAATAATTGCAGTGTACCCTATAACAAACAGGCCAACATTTTTCTGAGAGCAGCTGCGGGCAACACGGGGGCCACCCACTGTGTCAGCACAACCTTTATTAACCTATCTTTAAGAACTACTTTAGCTTTCATTAAAAAAAAAGGGGGGGGTATTTTGAAAATCACTTCTCTTCCCCAGTCTTTTCTCTTCTATTGCTGCCTCCAAAGCCAACATTTTGGTCTCTCACAACTTTGTCTGATTCCCTTACTTTTTTTTCTTCTCATATCCGTTTTCTTAGTTTTCAACAGAACTACCCAGAAATAGTCAAAGTAACACCAAACGGACAAAATTGGAAAGAAAAAATTAGTTAAATAAAGAAGACCAAGTGCAGACAGACAAGGGTATAAAAGGAAAGGATATCCTTTTTGTCAAAGTTCTTCCTCTCAAGATTACTCTGGGCTTTTTTCATAATTAAGCAAGATTATACTTTCCCACTGATCACATAGCTGACATATTCCCAGAAAGCACTTCATCGTTATACCAAAGGCATTGTTGCCTGGAAAAAAACAGGTTTCCGATGTGTAAGAAACTTGGGACTCAGATCATCTATAATCAAATCACAGCTCCATAGCCAACTGATTTACTGTCTTTTAGAGAAACATGCTCATTATTACAGGTTCAATTTCTTTATTTCATTTTGTTTTAAATGGAGAAGGTCATAGTATGCTTCACATTAACAGTGGGTGATACACATAAATATACATTACACACATTATTATCACTGAGGAAACACTGACAAATCAAAGAAATATGAGTTCAACAGAATAAACTGCATGAGCAGGAGTGTAATTTCCGAATGGCTTTGAAGAATTTCTTTGTCGGTGTCAATCTATGGAGAAGCTTCTAGAACCTCTTAGATAACAGAAGTGATACATGCCTGTTCCTTAACACACAAAATCATTTTTGTCACCTGTTGTGATAATCCACATGTGGTCCCAGAAACAGACAAATACCTTTATGAATTGTAAGGGCTGAAAGCAAACAACCCTGCCTCCCTCAAGCAAGCATGAAATTTGGACCATTGTTTGAGCTGTCATGGCAATTTTTCTAAAAAAAAAAAACACTGTTCATAACTGCTCAGCATTTCAAGGCTTACTGATCTCTTAACTGGCTTGATTAGTTGTTCTTACCCTTCACAGTGGCCTCATCTAGCCTTCCTGAACTTTCTGTTCTATTGACGGATCACCTTATCTTTCAACACGTCAATCAACTCACAATTTGAGTGCTACATAATAATATTAATTATCTGGCCCAAATGCTGCCATTATGGAGTAAAAATGTAGTTATTACAAGCCCACTTTCACTCCTTCTTATCATGTAATTCCAAGAACATTAATTTGGGGTTTTCTTAATGCTTCTTTTGATAAACTGTCCCAATTTCATTGAAGAACAAATAGATAAGAAATAAACTGTAAAAACATATGAATTAATATAAATTAATAAACAGGTTCTGTTATTTTGTAAAACAGGAGACAGCATGAGGATCAGAAAGAGCATGGGTTGGTCAAGCACCCCAGGTTGGGAGTCTAGAATCGTGATCCACAGATCTACTCTAATGGACAATTCAACTAACAGTTCTGACATTACTTCTTCACTGGGAAAGTATCAACAATATCTAAAACAAAATGAAATAATGTGTGTGAGAATATGTAAGAACAAGCTCACAAAAAGCACACATTGTTAAATCATGGATTATCTTCTGATTAGAAGATAAAACCGTAATTTAACTTTTTCATCCTTAGAAGCTATTATAGGCATGTTACAGCGCAATTATAGAGATCTTTCTTTACAAACATCAAGTTTCTTACAGGAGAAACTCCCCAAGAAATTACTCTAGAAAACATATAGTATATTTTTTACTTTGTTTACATTTTTTTTGGTGGGGGTTACTGGGGATTGAGCCTAAGGGCACTTAACCTCTGAACCACATCCCCAGCCCTTATTTTTTTTTTTTTCCTATTTTGAGACATGTTCTCACTAGGTTGCTGAGGCTGGCTTTGAACTTGAGATCCTCCTGCCATCATCACGCCCAGTTAATGTTTCAATTACTTCTAAGCAAATTAGTTTTCTGTCTATGGGATTAGGTGAACTAAAAGAACTAGTTACTAGGAATGAGTTTTTTAGGAAAGTAAAAATTACAAGAAATGTCAAAATATCATAATGAGAACATTTTTAATATACAGAATTCATTAGACAGAGAAAAGCCTAATGTGAGAAAAATGAGTTCAAATATGGAAATAATGCCTCTGTATTGAGTTTAGAGAAGTATTTTTGAATATTATTTTTTAGTCTGTTAATATGTAAAAAACTCACAATTGGTATGCTAATGGAGCCTGATGTTAATTAGGTCCTAAACAATATTTGCAGACTAAAAGAACAAGATGTTTCTTAAAGGTTTTTTTTTTCAAATAAGAAGAGTAAGGAAAATATAAAAGGAAATTATATATTGAGAAAAATTTATTTTGACAATTGTTATAAGAAAGTCATAGGAAACATCAGAACAATGAAGTAACATTCATAATGATTCACAAATGAAGTAATAGGTAATTTTGGCAGTTCATAATTTTTTTAAAAACGTATTTCCATAAACCTGTGTGTCCAATACACACTGATTGTACCCCAAGACATACAATCATCCCTACCCTTGATCGGAGGAGATGGCCAAATCCCTGATGAGTTTAATTGTTTATTTTCAAAGTTCGAGTCTCTTAAAGGGATTGTTTCCATTCTATGAATTATAGCAAGAGTTACCTAAATACATTAGTTTTAAAAGGACTCACACTGATAACTCATCTTGCTTTAGTACCCATTACAGACACTTACTCCCTGTGTCTCATGACATTCCTTACAGGATTCCCGTTTCTCATGCTGCAGATTAGCTGCATTTCTATTCCTGTTCATGGTGGAGAAGGAAAACAGCTGCTTGTGGCCTTTATGTACTTACTTGGAAGTCATTACATATTAAATTGCCTTTTAGACTTTGGTTCTTCAGGCCAAATAGCATCACTTCTTTCTCTCAGAGGTCTGATTTTCCAAGCTTAATCATCCTGTGGTAGTCCTCTGAACTGTCCAGGTTTTCCATATCCTTCTTTAGATGAAGTTCCAGAACAGCTCATTGTGGCCTAATGGAAGTGTGGAGGGCTCAGTGATATTTTTTTTCCTAAGCTAATTAAGTGCTAGATAAGCACTCTGGTAGAAAAAAAGGACTTTTTAAATTTAAAAAGGATTATTATGGAGCAATGTGGAGCTCTTAGTTACACTTAAATATTAGTGCACAAATTATCTACTGGGAGATGAATCAATAACAGACAAATTGGAAATTTGTCTAAAGAAGGATGGATGTGACAATTTGAGATGACAAACTCATACTGACCTCATTATTAAGGAAATGCCCAAATGATGGAAACCAAGAGGAGGTCTAAAACTCGGTAACATTTCACCCTAAGGATAACTTCAGATTTTATAAATGGCACCTCATCCATGAAGACTGTCCTGATCCTGCAACTTCTCTTTGGATTCTCAAAGCTCAGTTCTTCTCTGTGCCACACTGTTTATCATCCTGCTTTAGATTTTACTTAGGAGTACTAGCCTTCCCTCTTTCTTTCTACTATCCTTCACACTTCCATAGTAGGTAAGTGGTTAAATACAGGTGAGAATGTGCTAAAGTATTGCCTGAACATGAGATGAGTTTTCACACTTAGATGTCTCCCCATTTCCTCTCTCTAATTTTTTCTTCAAAGCACAGCTTAAATACTAGTTAACTCTCACTTTCCTTGATATTCCCAAAATGATGCAGTTCCTCCTTCATTTGTTTTCCTATAACTTACACATGTTTATATTATGTCAATTATTAACAGCAAGCAAATTGCTCATGTAACATTCTTTTCGATAATGTGCCATCTTCTAAGACAACTTCATATCTATACTTCTCTTTACACACATTGTTTGGGGGATAAATATTTATGACTCTGTACGTTCAAATATTTTATCTGTACTGTACTGTAAAACATTAAGCCTCATAAGCCTCTCGAGGACAGAATATGGAATGTGTTTCCTGTTCCCCCATAGCATTCTATAGACACCTGTTGAATGGATGGATAAATGATAAGACAATGACTAACAACATTCATACATGATGCTAGAAAATCCAGTGCACCCACAGATGTCCCCAGGCTTACCGGTCCATGGCACGTGAGGAGGCCATCTTCCATCTTCTCACACTGGGAGTCACACTCTACACAGACGGAGCCGTTCTCAAACTCCCGGAATTCACTGTGAAAATATCAGCTGCATGAGGAGGTGTAAGCAAACAAGCTGTCAACTTAAAAAATGAGGTAACATCTGCTAACAGTCCTATTGGCAGAGTGAATTCTTGAGTTTGTTTCTCTATGCGCCAGGAGCATCAGACATTTCCCTGTACATTAAGGACTAAGTTTTCCATTAGGAGAAAAGATAAACGGCAGCCAGATGGCTCTCCTTGCCCTCCATTGGATTCAATGGAAGACTCATTCTGGAAACCTCTCCTGTGAGAGAGATTCTAGCCCTCTCAAAAAAAAAAAAGTGTAACTTTTGATGACGAAGCAAAATACTTTCTACCTTTTTGAATAAGTGTATGCTTATTTGTACCTGTATAAAATTCTGAAAATACTATTGTATTTTTCTTGTTGCTAAGTTACACAAATGTCCCCCATTTCTTATCCTTCAAATCTCAAGATTCTTCAATTTATTTTTGGTGAAACTTCAAAAAGCTCTTTGATTTCTTTTCTCCTTTTAAAATATCTGCCTTAGAGAATTAGAAAAAAATAGCTTTTATGGAAGATTTTATTTTCTTAGATTATTCATCTAATATAACATTTCTTCAGTCTAATACCTTTTTGAAGTCATTGTATTTGGTGTAAAATGAAAAATAGTTTAACGACTACACTTTAAAACTTTCTAATTAACATCTATGGGGATGATGATCATCATTTCTGCCCTCTTAAATTTTTGTGGTATTTATACATTGTATATTACCAATTCCTAAATTTTCCATTCAATTTTTTGTTTTTATAATTGGTTAACAGATATGTACAATATGTTCAAACTACCTCATTTCCACTAACATATAAGAGGTTCAAGTACTAGGTAAGGATAATTTTGAATGTTATTTTAGGCATAATTAACATTTGACTAAATATTTATAACTAATTTATTTATTATTTTGTGCCTTTGTATCCTGAGTTACCATTCCAAACCACAGTAACATAGATTAATTCGGTGACAAAATCAAATATATTTCCCCTAGAGTGAAGAGCTTATTTTTCCCATTTGAATACTTAGAACCTTAAATAACAGAAGTCCAAAGGGTAAACTATATTTTCTGTTGGCTATATTAAGATACATCTATTCCAGGGCAAAATAATTAGTTTGGTCTTCAAAATGAATAGCATAAATACATGGTTTAATTATGTATGCACATATGTAGTTGTATGCTTTTGCATTTCAGAAGTGAGATATCAGTTTGTTATACATCAAATCTTTTATGAATTTTCTTAAATTTAAGCTCTTAATTATAAAACCGGTCTGCTTTTGTGTGCATCATCAACATGAGCAATATAAAGTACTGAATACAGGAAATGTTCCAAATACAAAGGTCAAAATGACATGATATTGGGGGAGTGGTTAAACTGTAAAGAGAATAAAAAACACTGTTTGTATAATGAAATTCTGTGAGAGTTAAAGCAAAGCCTAGGATCATCAGCTAATTACTCGTTTTGTATACATATCTTTGGAGATTGAAGGGTTATGGTACTCAATGAAGCTCATCATTTTTATGCTAAAAAAACATGGGCCATGCTTTTCCTTCTCTCCTACTCTGAAGCCCACTTCTCCACAGAACATGTGGGTCCTGAGACATCATGGAGACAACGTTTTGCCTTTTCTTGGACTTCCAATTTTAGGGCTGTCCTCCTTTCTGCCTTCCTGAAGGACGCTCCTTGCAGTCTCTTTTACTTCTGACCTTCATTGTCACTGTTTCCATCATTGCTTTTTTCTTCCCTGCAGCCTAGTGACTCTGCTGTGACTTTGCCAGTTTCCCTTGCCCTTGAATTTGATCTATCAAATGAGTCTGTTGAGATGAGCTTGGCATGCTAAGCTTTGTTTCACTTGCATTGTTAGCTCAACCAGTCCTGCAAACAAAAGTGAATGCTAGGGGCTGGAGCGGTAGATCACTAGTTATGGCACTTGCCCAGCATGTGTGAGTACACAAGTTCAAACCCAGGGAATACACAAGTTCAAACCCAGCACCTCGTACACAGCGAAGTCTCGGAGGAATGAAAAACTAAATAAAAATTGCTTCTCTCTCTCTATCTCTCACTGTCCTTTCTTTAAAAAAAAAAAAAGTGAATGCTAGATTTTTCCAAAATAAAAACCCACAATCCACACTAATATTTCTAGTAGTTGAATACTTTAAGTTCTGTAAGTTCGATTTCCTAAATATCCTTTATAAAGGGGGAACAATGTGGGTTGTGATTCTCAAATATAAAAATGCCGGTGAAGATCTCACACTGGCATGGTTTTAAATGGTTCTGTGTTGTTCTGAAAGTTGCAGAAGAGTTGACTGAAAAAGTTACTATATTTTTACTTTTTTGGTACTTGGGATTGGACCCAGGGACACTTTACCACTAATCTACATCCCAATACTATTATTTTTTATTTGAGACATGGTTTTCTAAGTTACTGAGTGATTGAGGCTGGCCTTGAACTTGCAATCCTCCTGCTTCACCCTCCTGAGTCTCTGGGATAACCAGCATGTGCCACTGTGCCCAATCAGAAAGGAAACATTTTAAGGCTCCCTTGAAATGAAATTTCTCTTTCGTTCTAAATTGATTATGTGCTGTACTTAAGAAATGCAGAAATGTAGTGATTTATGTGACCCAGATTTGAAAGCTAAGTATCCAGCAATTGACAATTTTTTCTTTTACGTTTTGTCCTCTTATATAAAAATAGACACACACACATTTGTGAGTATGTCATGTTCTCCTTATTTTCGTAATTATGCATTTGCATTTGATTATTTTTAGCAATTTTTTATTTTTTTATTTTATTTTTAGCAGTTTTTAAGATGATGATCTCATTTAGCCATTTAAGCAGCTCAGAGTCATAGACACAAAAGGAAATAATGATAATAATTTCCATGACTGGAACTTAAATAAGACCTTATTCCACCATTATTTCTATTTTTCATATAAGATAACAAGTTTAGCTAGGTACAGTAGTGAGTGCCTGTATTCCTAGCTACTTGGCAGGATGAGCAGAAGGATCACTAGAACCTAGGAGTTCAAGATCAGCCTGTACAACTCAAGGAGACCCTCATCTCAAAAAGGAATAGAGGAAGGAAGGAAACAAAAATCAAGTTTAGAATGATTAGATTGTTTGTCAAAGATTGGGCATTTCAGTTAGGAAGTAATGAATTTAAGATTTGAATTCAGGGGCTGGAGCGGTGGCTCGGTGGTTATGGTGCTTGCCTGGCATGCGCAAGTACATGGGTTCTAATCCCAGCAACCCACGAACACAACTAAGTGTCAAAGCAATGAAAGCCATGTTAAAAACTAAATAAAATTGATTCTGTCTCTCTCTCTCTCCCACTCACTGTCCTTCTCTCTTAAAAAAAAAATTTTGAATTCATTCTTCTTCAAAGGTCTTAATCACCCAGGCAATGATGTCAGAAAGTAGCCAATGTCACAAAATGGGAAGAGGGAATCGTCTTTCCTTGGATAGCCAAAAATTGAATCCATCTTAAACAAGGTAGTTTGATTTATTATCCTTATGATTTCCTGGGGTACCTTTATCAATGCATTGCAGAAATATTTAAGAGTTTAAGTTGCTTGAACAGATTTGGTTTAATGCTATAAATATGAAAAATGTTAAATATCAAAAAACTGATCTGTTAATCAGTGCTTATTTAGGAACCCTTCATTTTTATACACATATTTATAAATTTAATATTTCTCACAAGTTTGAAATTGAAATAGTTAAGAAAAACAGCATCATTCTAGAAAGCAAAGAGGATGAGATTCAAGTGTTCTCAGTTCTAGTGCTGGCTTAATTCTTCTACTCTGTAATGATTTTAGCCAGTACTTGATTATACCAGTCCTCATTGTTTATAAGATTGTGCTTTTAGATAAAAAAACTTCCAGAATACATTCCCTGCTTAGAACTACACATATATATTTATACACTTTTAATATAACATTCACTTAGTGGAACTAATGCCTTTTATGAGTCATTTAATGGACATCTACTGCTGCCCAAACAAACAGGTATATTTCACCCAAGGTATTATATGTACATAAAATATGCTTTCATTGTAATGTGAACAATGAATACATGCATGAATACAATTCAGTGAGGTAAGTGGCACATAATTTCCATTCACTATCAAATTTACAAGGTGACTATACCTTATAAAATTTAAAGCTGAAATTTTCCTGGAAAATAACTATATTCTTATATAAAATTTTTAAATATACATTTTTTTATAATTAAATTTCTAAGTTTTATAATTTTCTCCTAAATTTTGTGAAGGAAATGTGTTTGGGTCATTTTTCAAAGAAGAGACATATCAATATCACTATGATAAATAGATTTTTATCATTTCTATATAAAATGCAAAACTATAATGTTATCAGCTATCATAAAATAGTTGTGAAAATGGGAAAATTCATGAGGCACAAAAAGAAATGAAGAGTTTCAAAGCTCTGTTTTACAAAATGTTGAAAATACTTCCAATTGAACAATATGGGGAAACTTGACTTGGGGACAGTGCTAAAAAATGCATTATCACAGTAATGAAGGACAACTATGGTGCATAAAACGTTGTGTTATGATATAGTGGCTTTATGAGAATAAGAAATACCAGGCAACAAGGTATAAATACTAGTTTTTATTACTGCTAATGTGATTATTGTACTATCAGAGAGAACTGAAAATATTTAATTTAAAATATTGCTCAAGTTTTCGAGAGTGGCAGAACACTTTCAGGAACCATCCCAAGTAGAAACTACAAAAATAGTTTTTCTATGGGGATAAACAGTTGTCAAAGACATTGAGGCATGCATTTTTCCTAAAACTCAAATAGCTATATAACTGGAATGGAAAACAGATCAAAAGTTATGCAGATGAAAAGAAACAGGAAAACAGCAGAAGTAAAACATATCAGATTGTTGATACCTGAAAACCTCAATAATCACTCCTCTAAGAAAAATTGAGATTATTTTTAAATTTTGCTTTTTTGCTATAATTTATTGAAAATTTACTGAAAATTATCTACCTTAGTAAACTTTTTAAAATTGTACATAATATTCAAAATATATATACATTTGGACTTATTATTTGAAATAAAACTATTTTGCCTTAATTTTTGTTTTTGTTTTGTATGTTGTTTCCCTTATGAGATAAGAAGTCTCCTAAATTTCCTGATCTGTGTATAAATCCTGAAAAGTTTCAATTTTCTTAAATCTTAAAAATCTGAAGCTAGTCAGCACCTCAGGGTTCACTAGGTAAAGGTGACAGTATGCTATGTCTCACCCATCGTAGAGGTTACAAGACTCTATGCAGATCCTCGCCCTGCTGAAGCGGCGGCAGGACAGGCACTGGTCCGGCCCAGGTCCCCAACAGCCATCACTTGAGCACAGATGGTTGCACACCATTCCTTCAGCAGCTGCAAACCATACCAAAATCAAGGGGAAACAAAGCAGAAGATGTGTCAAAACTTACAATCGCCCCAAGAAAGGCTAAGTAGCTTTAAAGATGTTGGCTGTTTAAAAGAGAATGGGGTCAAATAACTATTTTCTGTCTAATCCGCATGTCCCTGCCTACCTCCAACTTCCTCCATATTGCAGCATTCTCCACACTATGTCTGTACATCAACGTCACATTTTTCATAAGATTTAATAAAATCCAGATATCTACTTAAACATTAGAAGGAGGAGAAGGGATTCTTCCAAGATAAGAACCACAGCTTTCCTAGACCAATGCTTTGCTCCACTAAGAAAATAAGTATTTGTGCTTTAAGTCTATCTGAGAACTTTAGTAAGAAATAGAAGATATTTTCTTAAACAAAATATACTTAAACAGGAAGAGTGAAAAAAATGAAGAACACATATATAGAAGGTAAGAAGAGAAGAAAAGAATAGAACTAAAATACAATGTGTTTGCATGCCTCTTCTGACTCTATCTACCTTGATATTCATCAAATTGGTACATGCAAAGAAATTTTGAAAGAATATCAATGAATTGCAGGCTTATTTCTGAGGAGATATAGAGATGAAAATAGAAACAGTAGCCTTTTATCTCATGTCTATTTTTTTATGATTGGAGAAATGCCAAAGAATTTGGAGGTCAGGTTTTAAAATTGCCACTTAAGGTGGCATTTCTGTTCTCCTTTATACTGGATAATATTTGTTCAGTATATTATTATTTATATCATGTAACATAACTATATCCAAGGGTCACTAGATGCCGAATACAGAGGGCTCATAAAGACTTCAAATACTTTTCTGTTACCTGAAAAGCAATTTTGGACTTCAGAAGCACACGTGTATGTGGTTTTCATGAAATGTTAAGATTTCTCAAGAAGATGGAAACATCAAAAGCTTTCTTATCTTCTCATTGATTACCAATCTTATTTATTATAGGTTGTAAGGTTTTATAACAAGAGCATTGTGAGATGAAATAGAAGAAAGTAACTATCTCAAGCAAAAAATACTTAAACAGGAAAAGAGAAAAAATGAAGAACACATACGTAAAAGGTAAGAGGAGGAGAAAACACTAGAACTAAAAATGGCATCTGAGCACGGTAATGTCACCTAAGCAGGGTTCCACAGGTGGAAACCTATGAAAGTCAGTAGCCATAATATATTCTTGAAAGTGAATTGCTTGTATCTTGGATACTAAGGTTTTAAAAGAGAGAAACAAATTTCTCAGTTCCTACTTTCCCAGTCTAATACTATGGGGCTAAAAAATGCCCGTGTTAAATGGTGTAAAGTATTTTCTGAAGGTTGAGAGACTTATCAACGAACCTTTTTACTTTATAACTGCTTAAATGAATAATCTCTTTCAGTATAGTTTATAATCAGAGGGCACAAATGTGTGTGTGGCAGTTTTAGTTTGAGTGATATATAATATTATATATGGCTCATATATAAAATGTACAAATTTTTAAGTTTTGACATGTGTATGCACTTATGAAACATATCCAGTGTATAGATAATAAATGTATCTATTACTGCCACAAGATTTCTTATGACATATGCAATCCTTCCCTTCTGTCCCAACCACTTCAACCATGGGTTCGCTTTCTGCTACTGTATATTGCTTATATTTCATAAAATTTTACATAAATGGAATTCTATTAGGACATATATATCTCTTCTTATATAGTATCTTTCAGCGTAATTTTTGGAGATTCATCCATATTATATCAATACTTCATTCATTTTTATTACTGAGCATATTCTATTGCATTCATAAACCACTTTTAAAATCCATTTGCCTACTGACAGACATTTAGACTGTGTCCCGTTTTGGTTTATTAAAAATTAAGCTACTCTTAAGTATGCATATACAAGATATGGATGTACACATTCAAGTCTATTAGATAAAGGTCTAGAAATGGAATAGCTGAATAATATGGTAGGTATGAGGTTAATTTTTTTTTATTTTCTGAAGAGGGACAGTGAGAGAGAGACAGAAAGAAAGAATTAGTTTTATTTAGTTTTTCATGTGGCTTTCGTTGCTCCGGCACTTCGTTGTGCACATGGTGCTGGGGTTCGAACTTGCATTCCTGAGCATGCCAGGCAAGCACCGTAACTGCGGAGCCACCACTCAGGCCCATGGTGTGAACTTTTTTAAGACGCTATCATACTGTCTTTCAAAGTAGTTGAGGAATTTTACATTCTTACCAACCCTGAATACAACTTGAGAACTGAAACTTCCCCACATCTTTGCAGACACTTGATACAATCACTGTTTGATTCGAGCTTTCCCAATTGGCATGTTTTAAATTTTGATGAAGTACAACTTTATAATTTGTTTTTTAATAAATTAAGCTTTTGATATCATGTCTACAAATTGTTAAATATACCTAATCCAGGGTCACAACTTTTTTTCCTAATGCTTTCTTTTATATTGTCATTGTTTTTGGTTTTAAAAAAAATGTATGTAGCCCATTTTGTGTTAATTTGTGTTCATGGCAGTATATTAGTCAAGCTTCTCCAGAAAAAAATTAAAAATAATTGAAAAATATATAGATACACATGTTTATGTAACTGTGGGAACCAATCCTTTATTTTATATGAAACTAGGAAGTCCACTACCTGCATCTGCAAGCAGGAGCCTCATGGAAGCCAGTAGTGTAGTTCTAGTCTGAGTCTGAAGGCCTGAGAACAGGAGCACTGATAGTGTAAGTTCCAATCTAAGAGCAGGGGAAGGTCAATGTTCCACCTGAGTATCAGGGAGAGAGTGAATCCTTCATCCTCTACCTTTTTTTCTATCCAGGCCCTTAATGGACTGGATGATGTCCTTCCATATTAAGGAGGGCAATCTGTTTCACTCAAATTATCAAGTGAAATTCTAATTTCGTCCAGAAACATCCTCACAGACACACCCAGAAATAATGTTTAATCAAATATCTAGGCATCGCATGATTCAGTTAAATTAACCAAGTTAACTATCCTTCCTACTTAGTAAGAATGTTTTTCTGCATATTGGATATCCAATATTTGCAGCATTGTTTATTGAAAAAATTATCCTTTCCATTCCAAATTACATCTGCATATTTGTGAAAAATCAGTTATTTCTGTAGTGTGGGTGCATTTCTAACTGTTCCTATTTATCTATTTATCTCCAATGGTAGATAAATATGTTTCATCTTTTCACTTTGAATCCATTTGTGTTTTTATATTTGGAGCTTAGGATCTGTAAGTAGCTGTATTGTGCCTCATGTTTTAAATTCAATCTGTCACTTTCTGTCTTTTAATTCAGTGTTAAACCATGTAAATTTAATGTAATTATTATTATAATTAAATTGAATTATTTGTCTTACTATTTTTTCCTGTTTATCTAATTTATTTTCTTCCCCTTTCTATTCTTTTTCTGCCACATTTTGGATTAACTGATTTTTTTATTATTTCATTTTATCTGGCGCCTGTTTTTATGGCATATGTGGCTTATGAGCTACATGACGTTTTGATATGTAATTTTATCTTTTAGACTTATAATATGCACAATTTTATTAAACTTTTTTTTCTTTTACTTTTTTTTTTTCCTTCTGGTATTGGAGATTGAACCGAAGGGGACATAACCACTGGGCCACATTCCCATGCCTTTTTTCCTATATTTTATTTTGAGATAGTGTCTTGCTAAGTTTGATGAGGCTTCCCTTGAACTTGTGATCCTCCTGCCTCAGCCGCCCACCCCAGGTATTACAGGTGTGTCATTTGAACTTTTTATTCTGAGATGATCATGTATGCATGTGCAGTTGTAAGTAACAACATGGAAAGATTCCATGTTACCTTTACCCAGCTCACCTAATAATAAGACCTTGCAAAATTGTAGGACAATAACACAACCAGTTTGCTAGCATTGGTGTTGTTTATATACAGAAGAGATGCTCTTCACAGCAAGAATCACTATTTTCCCACCCATATCTTCACACTGCCTCATCCCTCAACCTCTCTGTCTACAATCACTAGTTTGTTCTACATTTCTATTATTTAGTCATTTAAAAACCATTATACAAATGTAAACTTGCAGTATGTTACTTTTAAGATTGGAATTCTTTTCACTCAGACACCTCCTGAGATGCACCAGGTTGTTGTGTATTGAAGTAATATTTCCTTTTTACTGTTAGTACGATTCCATGGTATGGATTGTCATACTTTGTTTAATTAACCTTCACCTGCAGAAGGACATTTGAGTCATTTTCTGTTTAGAAGTAATACAAACAATGCTGAAAAGAGCATTAATATTTAGTTTGTGGTGAGACTATGACTTTCATTTTTGCTGAAATAAAGACTCGATTTCTGGCTAGACAGGCTCTCTACCAATGACCTACACACCGTTCTTCCATTTCTTATTATTAGAATTAATTTTTTTTAATCCATTCAACATAGTCTTACATATAGGAGGGAATCATTACCACACATTCATGAATACAAGCATAATGACAGAGCAAGCCAAGGCTGATGTCAGTTAATGATCTCCCCACTTTGGGTTCACCCCAAATCCCAAGTTTCCCCTACTTTACACCCATGTTAGTTGGGCTTCTTATGGAAGTTGAAGATTCCCCACTGGGTGATACCCCCCTACTCCCTCCCTCTAGGGGCCTTGATACCCATCCTATTACCACCCCCTCTCCTTGCCTATCTCCCTTCATCCCCCAGCATCACAGGCAAGGTTCCCCTTGCTCTTATAAAAATTCACCCATGTTGAGGTTATTATTAGCTTAGCCAACTTTTAGTCTGTTTCTGATTCTATTCTAGCTTCCACATATGAGAGAAAACTTTTGGCTCCTGGGTCTCTGAGTTTGGGATATTTCACTCAGCATAATTTTTTTCCATCTCTGTCCATTTGGCTACAAATGCCATGATATCGCTCTAATGCAGAGTAGAATTTCATTGTATATAGGTACCACAGTTTTTGAATCCACTCATCCAGTGAGGGACATCTGGGTTGGTTCCATAGTTTAGCTATAGTAAATTGAGCTACTGTAAACATTGATGTAGCTGCATCTCTGTAATATGCCGATTCTAGCTCTTTTGGGAAAATACCCAGGAATGGGATGGCTGGGTCAAAGGTGGTTCCAGCACTAGTTTTTTGAGGATTCTCGACACTGCTTTCCAGAGTGGCTGTACAAGCTTGCAGTCCCACCACCAGTGTGATAGTGTTCCTCTCTTCCCACAACTGCTCCAGCATCTGTCATTGTTCGTATTCTTAATTTTTGCCACGTTTAAGTCCATGACCCATCTTTTGATAATACATACATAAGGTATCAAAAATAGGATAAGATTTACATTATGGCTTATGTGAAGTCACTTGTTCTAGCACCATTTTTCTTGACCATCTTTCTTCTGTTGAATATTTTTACACCTCTACCAAAAATCAATTGGACATATTAATAGTGGGTTACCATGTTGTGAATATCAATTTGGGATATATTTATTTATCAATTGTGGGTTATTTCTAGGTTCTCTGTTTTTTCATTGATCTATGTGCCTCCTTTCCTTCACCAATACCACACAGTCTTAATTACTATAGCTACGTAATATGGCAAAATAATGTTAACTAAATGTTTCCACTTAATTATCCAATTTGTTTTTCCACATTTGTTTTAACTAGGTTAACATGTTTGCCTTTCCCTGTACATTTTATAATAACCATGTCTCTCTTAAAATCCTTACTGTGATTTTTATAGGGATTGTAATAAACCTGCATATGGGCTTGTGGAGAACTGACATCTTTATGATTCAAGTCTTCTGATCTAAGAGGGCAGTACACTTCTACACATATTTAAATTATTTTTTATTTCTTTCATCAATTTATGCAGTTTTTAGCATGCAAGACTTAGATGTATTTTGGTATTTTTATGCCAAAGTATTTCAAATTTTAGTGATTATAAATATTATTATATTTTTGATTTTTGTGTCTACATGTTAATTGCTAGTATTTAAACACAATGCAGGTTTATATGTTTTGTCTTGTATCCTATGATCATGCCAAATTCATTTGTTTATTGTACGGATTTTTGGTAAATACTTGGCAATTTTTATGTAAATAATTATGTCAGCTAAAAACAGAAGCAGTTTCATTTCCTCTTTCTGGGTGTTTGTATACTTATTTCCCCCCTTATGATATCTTCTAGCACTTCCAATCTTAGGTTGAGTGAATGGTAAGGGATTACATTCTTATCTTGTTCCAGTCTATGGGAAAACAGCACTCAAGCTTTCATTAGTAGCATAACATTAGCTGCAGGATTCTTCTGTAGATGGTCTTCACCAAGTTGAAAAATTTTATCGGTATTTTTATTTTTCTGAGATATTGAAATTTTATTTTATTTACTTTATTTTATACCAAAGATTGAACCCAGGAACACTTAACCACTGAACCACATCCCCAGTCCTTTTTATTTTTTTATTTTGAAACAGTTTTGCAAAGTTGTGTAGGCCCTTGCTAAATTGCTGAGACTGGCTTTGAACTTGGGATCCCCTGCCTCAGCCTCCCAAGTAGCTGAGATTACAGGTATGCACCACCGTGCCCAGCTTGAGACTTTATAATGAGTGTTAACTGTTTACAAGCTTCAGTATCACTGGAATTTCTTCCTCATTGTCAATATGGTATATTGTACTTTTTGATTGTCAAATATTGTACCAGCCTTATATCCTTAAATAACGCCAGTTGGTTATGCTGTATATTCTTTTCATGTATTACTGAATGCTTCTGCTGCTTTGTTAAGGATTTTCTTCTATATGTATTCTTGAAAGATATATTTGTCTTTGGTTTTTTTCCTCCTTCTTCTGCTTCTCCTTATGGTTCTTCTCCTTCTTCCTCTTCTTGTTGCAATTTTTTGTTCACATATGGGTAATAATCTTCAAAATCATCATCCAAAGTAGGAATGGTGATCCATTTTTACAGATGGACAGAGCCACAGAAAATCTCAGCTGCCCTAGGCCACCAGTGCCAGATTTACACCCTATCATACCTGCTTCCTTTACCACCCAGTGGGTTGAAAATCTCAGCTCTATACCTAAGCTTCTGAGGATCTCAGTGTGGCCTTGATGAAGGAATTCTGCCCTGCCCACTCCTTTGTTGACAGGAAACAGTTGAGGGCACATTTTTTATGGTGTTTGGCCAGAATAAAGCAATTTTTGCCCAAAAGTTATTCCTTTTTGTTTGTTTATTTTATTAAGAAATTTAGTTGTTGTACAATCAAAAATGCATCCAAAGTAACATTATGATATATATATATATATTTTAAATCAGAATTACCCCCTAGATCCCTCCCTATATTCCCTGCTCCTCCCCTCTTAGACCAGCCCCCTTCCCAGTCCTTCTAGATACATATAATATGATTTCCCTAGATTATGTGTTGCTTCCCCTTGCTGGGTCAAATACATGAGATTGACTGCCTTTCACACAGGTATGGGTTTAGCTCCAGCCTCCACAGATGAGTGAAGACATCTGACCCTCGACTCTCTGGGTTAAGTTAACTTAAGTCAACATGATTTCTTCCAGCACCATCCATTTACTTTCAAAGGCTGCAATTTAATTGTTTCTAATTGCTGAGTAGAACTCCATGGTGTGTTTGTGTGTGTGTGTGTGTGTGTGTGTGTGTGTGTGTGTGTATGTGTGTGATTCACAGTTTTTGGATCTATTCATCCAGTGAGGGGCATCTGCGTTGTTTCAATAATTTAGCTATTGCAAATTGAGCTGCTACAAACATAGATTTTGCTGTGTGGCTGTAATGTGCTGCTTCTAAATTCCCTGAAAAAACACTCAGGAGAGGGATAGCTGGATCATATGATGGGTTCATCCTTAATATCCAGAATTTATAAAGTCCTCAAAAATCTCAACCTCAAAAACATAAACAACCCAATCAATAAATTTGCCAAAGAAACTTCTCAACAGAGGACATTGAGCAAGTCAATCAATACATGAGAAAGTGCTCTAAATCCCTAGTAATCAGAGAAATGCAAATCAAAACCACATTAAGATTGCACCTCACTCCAGTAAGACTGGCAAAAATGAAGAATCTAAACAATAGATGCTGAAGGGGTTGTGGAGAGATAGGAACACTACTAGCACACTGTTGGTGGAGCTGCAGAATGGTACTGCCCCTCTGGAAAGCTGTGTTTGTTTTTGTTTTCTTGTGAGATTGCCCTTTTTCTGGTCCTGGGTGGAAAGAACAGGCTTTGTTGAGCAGTTTTTTGTCAGTACCTCTTGGTGTTTTTGAGTTATTAGTCTCTTCACCTCCAAATTCCGGATATATGAAAAAGCCAACTAGGACTTCACCTGAGTTATGCTTCAGATTCTAAATTGCTTGACCTGTCTGCCTTTTCTCTGTGCCTTTCAGAATCCTAGGTTTATTTTATATGTGGTATCCAGAGTTTTATTATCGTTAAAACAAAATTAAATGATATTCATGAGTTAATAGTTACATATATAAAATTTTAATACCTGTTTTTATAAAATTCAGCCATTTTAAGGTTATTATTAAGTTTCATGTTCTGATTTATAAAGACATATATAAAATTTATACACTCTTGCTAATGGGGTAAACATTATCAACAGAGAGAATCATGGAGAAATGAACCCCAAATATGAGAGCAAACTGTGAAGACAAGAGGTGCATATTTACAATCATACCCCTTAGTGTCGGGAACTTCTGAGCCTGTATTCATCACCTTTGTGCCTTTCTAGAAAATCAAATGAATATTCAGATTGTTTTTGTTTATCAAATTCTGAGGCCCACAGCTCCATCTTTGGTTTCTATCTTGAGGAAGTCGGAAAGACCACCTCCACCCCTCAATCACTGCCTGTTACATGACAATCCGTCAACTTTGGGTGCATTTATTTGATGAATGCACATTACTTTTCTTCAGATTCACTATCCTCTCACCCCTAGCCCTTGCTCCTCTCTCTCCCAAGAGGGATAGGACGTTACAGGATATAGAAGGAATTTTATTTCTTGGGTTTCCTGTTAGATGCTTTGATATCAATTGGACAAGAAGGTTTTAGCACAGGATCCCACCTCCTTTTCCTGTTTTCTGTTGCCTCCTTCAGTCTTTATTACTGTGTCCAGTAGCAGAGGACTTTGGCATCAAGCCAACCATATCTACTGAAGGAAAGGAATAATAAATAGGAATTCATAATAACTAATTCTATTCATTCTTTCCAAACCCACTGGATGATGGAATTGAAGACTGGTAGATCATTTTCTCCACAGTGAAACCAAAGACTGTCCCCACAGAGCATTAAAAAAAAAAAAAAAAAAAAAAAAAAAAGCACCCAGGGAAGCTACTTATCTGAAACTCTTAAGAGAGAAGTTTTCCATCAGGAATTCAGCAGCCCTCCTGACCTCCCAGAGCGATCACCTTGTGTGAATGAGTACAAGGCCTATTCAAGGGCTCCCAGCTCACAGGGCCATTACAAACCTCTCTAAAGAAACTTTAGCAGTGTGGGTATCTAGGAACTTTTAACATCCTCTGTGTTTCCTCCAAAGCTGTAAAATACATTTTTCTTTATCTCATCTGAATTGTACCTGCCTGTTAAAAATGTGGAGAGATAATAATGTGCTTAGTATTTCGACCTTTATAGAGAATATTGAACCTGTTTCCATTAAAATAGAGACAAGCTTAAAATAATGGATTTTTTTAAACAGTGCTATATGAGTGAAAGCAAATGGATGAGCTCAAAAATATTGAAATGGAGCACCTGTCTACAGGCACAAAGGCAGAAAAACATCTCTTTATTGTAAAGCAAACCCATCTACATTCTTCACCTTATATATCATATATGGAGACTTGGATTTTATTTGGAATGTATTTGAACATGTCTCATTAATCTCTTTTTCTTTTTTAAAGATGAATAGTATGGTTTAACATAGTAAAAGCTGAAGTTTTATGCTTAAACAGGCTCATGTTTCATGATTCTTGGGCAACTATTTACATGTTACCCCTGTGTAAAGTGAATAATCACATCTACATCAGAAGGATGTGATGAGAAACAAGCAAAATATGATCTTATTAGCAGTATGGTATTTAATTCAGGGACTGGCACATTAAGTTAGCATTCAAGAGAAATTTGAAATAATGAAAAGATATTCATGTGTTTACTTTTAAAAATATTTGCTGAGAAACTACTTCCTTGATGTTGGGCATTGCCTAGAGCTGGGGATGTCACAGAAACATGAAGTGAAGCGCAAATTCTCCTAGCTGATGGAACTCACAGCTAGTGGGGGAGACGTAATAGCTTAATGATTAAATACATGCATTACCACATTGATAGATGGCATGACAATGCTGTACAGGGTCCACAAAGAACACACAGTTGTCCCCAGCTCGTGAGAAGGTGGCACTAAGTGATGTCCCCCAGAAGGAGGAACATAGGTGCTGAGATGAGAAAGATAACAGGAATCATTAATGCAAAAAGGCCTGGGAGAAATGAAATATTACAACTCTGGCTGAGAGATTCTGAAGAAGGAAGGAAATTAGTGTTTTCAGAGTAGAGG
Source organism: Aplodontia rufa (assembly GCA_004027875.1). Taxonomy (NCBI): domain Eukaryota; kingdom Metazoa; phylum Chordata; class Mammalia; order Rodentia; family Aplodontiidae; genus Aplodontia; species Aplodontia rufa. The sequence continues at coordinate 139,278 of PVKS010000666.1, read as the reverse complement.
CTGGACATGGACAATGTGGGATAATGGTCCTAATATAGCCAGCGGGGTGGACAGGAGACAATTATACAGGACCTAATGGCCATTTTCAGGATCACGTACATTGTCCATAAAGCTATGCAAGGCAGTTAAAGCGTTTTTAATTGGAGAGTAAAGGATCTAATCTGTATTTTTAAAATCTTACTCCAATTGCTGTATGTGATTGACTTGAAAGTATGTTTGAACAGATGGTGGCAAGGAGATAATAGATGATGGAGACAGACATGTGACCCAAGAAGATTATTTTTTTCCCATAATACAGATGCAGGTGGAGTCTTTTTGTTTGTTTTTGTTTTAAATCTTGTACTTCTATTCTTTAAATATATCTTTAGCTCTTCCTGATAGGACTAACCATCTTCTTTCATGAATATCCTACAGGAAAGCAGGATAGAGTAGATGGTGGGGCAGTTGGGGGATACAGTTCTTGCAGTGATGTTTGAACCCCTGGATCCCACATAACCTGAAGGATGCTCCGTGGACTTCTGAGAGATGTTTTTTGTCTAAGGTAATATGAGTTGGACTTCTGTCATAAATAAAACCCTGAAACGGTATCCCATTAGGGCTGTAATAAATTACCACAAATTTATTTGCTTAAAACAATATAAATTTACTTGTTCATAGTTTGCACGTCAGAAGCTCAACATGAGCCTTATAGGGGCTAAAATGAAGGACACAGCAGGATTGATGCCTTCTAGTGGCTCCGTGGGAGGGTTTGCTCCTTGCCTCTTCCAGCTTTCAGAAGACTCCTTGGCACTCTTGGCTGGTAGCCACATCGCTCCAACCTATTTCTAAACTCACATTGCCTCTTTTCTGTAGACAAATCTCCCTTTGCAAGGACACATTATTACATTTGTGGCTCATCCCGATAACCCAACATAATGGGTCCACCCTAAATTCTTTAACAAGTACTGAGCCCTTTGTGCCTTATAGGTAATAATCATAGGTTCTATGGATTAGGATGTGGCCAACCTAGATGAGATGGGGCGGGGAGTATCACTGGCCTCCTGTAATCACTAAATAATATTGCAGAAAGCTCTGTGAATAGGTTAGGCCAGATATACAAAGTGGAGGGACAGTGTGCATATTTATATGACATGATATATCGGTCAACTATTAAGTGAGTTAAATGTATAAAGAAATTAGGGAGGTAAGAGTAGAGGAATAAGTGTGAAAACATAATCATTCACCACTTTAAAGAGGATAAGCAGACATTACTCATAGCAAGAAAACTCTTAAGCCCCCAGGGAAACCCATGTCTCTGTCTTTTATCTGACCTGGGGAAGAAACCCTAAAAGGAGAAGGTGAACAGCAGCAGAGACTGGAGTAATTTATTTTCTTTTTGGAGCCCTTGAATATATGTTTGGAATACTAAGTGCATGTTAAAATACCTCTCAGAAGAAACACTAACTTAAGAAGTGTAAAATAGGGGCTGGAGTGATGGCTCAGTAGTTACAGAGCTTGCCTGGCATGTACAAGGACATGGGTTTGAACCCCAGCACCATGTACACAATGAAGTGTTGGAGCAATGAAAGCCACATGAAAAACTAAATAAAATTGATTCTTTCTCTCTCACTGTCATTTTCTCTTTTTTTAAAAACAAGTAAAATAAATCAAACTATTTTATTGAAACTCTGAAGTGGATAAAATTGTACAATTTACTGTACTACAAGTACCAATTAATGTGTTGAGCTATCGCTAAATATTTTCTTTGTTTTATTGAGTGGGTTATAGTGAGCAAATTAAATAAATATCTCTACGTATAGGATGCGGTGTGAGGTCCACTCTTTAGCTTTGTCTTCCCGCATTTGCGAAGTTGCATGGTCTTCAGCTACCTATGCATTTGCCAACCGTGAGTCCTGCGTGAGTGAAGAAACCCTCACAGAACGAAACGAAGGGCCAGGACCCAGGTTTTGAATATATTTCTGACTACAGCATGATCAGGAGGATTAGAGGGGAAGTGATAGAGCAGAGTTTGCAAAGGATTTCCCACACACCTGCCTGGGATGATCTGTCGGGTATTAAATACAAAATGGTGCCCACATCGTCCCGTCCCTGTGAGTTTCGATGTGATGGTGTAACAAAGCCACAAACTGGGTAGCATAACACAATTGAATTTTGGAGACCAGAAGTACAAAATCAAGGTATTGGCAGGCAGGTTCCTTGTTGGGTGGCCAGGGGGCCCCCCGCCTCCTTCCCAGCTGTGGGGGTGCTGGCATCCTCGGTACCCCTTGTCTGCAGCTGCATCTCTCCCTTCTCTGCCTCTGTCACTGCATGGACGTCTCCCCATAGAGTCTGTGCAGTTTCCACACAGCATTTGCTCTGCCTCCTCTGCCTCTTCTAAGGACGTTAGACATTAGATAAGATCCACTCTGGTCATATAACTTGATTTTAACATATTTGAATCACATCTTCAAATAAGGTCACATTTAAGGTAACATGGGCTAGAACTTTACCATGATTCAGGGGGACACAACATAAGGCACAGCAATGTCCAAATGAAAACTTCTGGAAACCGGACTTCAGATTTCTGCAGCTTTCAATAATGAAAAGTCTTAACTATCACGTTTTACGAACACTGATCTAGAGGTAATTCAGGTTAAACTATTGTCATTTGTGATAAAAATCAAAGCCTGCAGGAGTCCTGGCTTTTATTTTTGAGAGGCCCTTGATGCCTTCAGAGTGTTTCCATTGCAGAATAGAAGGGGTATCATTTGTGAGACTATTCTGCGACAGTAACCGCCTATTACTCTTTTGACAAGCACATAGAGAACATTTCGTAGCACTGTTAGTAATTAGATATTGTGCTCTTTCACTATAAGAAGAAAATCTTGAATTCTTTCTTTTACAAAGAACACTATATTGATGTATTACTTTAGTAATTTAAAAAAGGAAATCCTAAAAGTATAATTGAGATTTCCTATCTTATGATTACTTAGAACAACACAGACTTCACTGTACTCTAAGTTATGTACTTGATGGTTCATACTAAGCTACGGTTTAATGGAAGGCAACATTCACTAATTTCACAGTGAAGATCAGCTCCTGGGTTGAAAGGGTGATTCCTGTAACTTGAAGGCCGCATATTGTTTTTAACACATAGGTAAACCGGACAATATGACATGGGACAGCATGCTCAGATCAGGGATGAGAATATGAGGCCAGAAGAAAGAAAAGTTCCCACCTTAGCAATAGGTTTTTTTTGTTTTGCTTTGTTTTGTTTTGTTTTTAAGAGAGAGAGGTCAGTGAGAGAGACAAAGAATTGATTTTATTTAGTTTTCCATCTGGTTTTCGTTGCTCTGACAGTTGTGTATGTGGTGCTCGGGTTCACACCTCACGAAGGTCAGGAAAGTGCTGTAATCTTTGAGCTACCACCCAAGCCTAGCAATAAGGGTTGTTTTTTTTGTTGTTGTTGTTGTTGTTATTTTGTTTTTAAAGAGAGAGGGACAGTGAGAGAGAGAAAAGAAAAGCAGAATCAATTTTATTTAGTTTTTCATGGACTTTTGTTGCTCGGACACTTCATTACATAGGTGATACTGGGGTTTGAACCTGCATACTCATGCATGCAAGGCAAGCACCATAACCACTGGGCCACCACTCCAGCCATAGGTTCTTAAGGCAGATCTGAGCTTATATTCCAATTTCATTTTCTGCGACATACAAAAAGTTAGAGGTGGTAGTGGTTATTTTTTCCCGAATCATTCATCTATAGTTACATTTTTTTTAAGCAACAACTCTGTTACTTGTCATAAAGTCAATTTTAAAATGTTTTAATTAGGAAAGAAAAGTGAAAGAATGCATTCAAAGGGATTCTCTAGTAGAGACTTTTATCCACTTGGAATCTCAAGACATAATTTTTAAATTTCTAGCCTTCTGTTCAGAACTATTCTTATTCTTTCATGTCTACCAGTGGTTGATAGACTTCTTACAAATTTATAGTTCACCACTTTAATAAGGTGAATTTTTCTTCTGCGTAAAAAAGAAAGCTCTTGATTGTTCTCTTTCCTATCCTATTCTCCAAAAAAGGCATGTTCATTAAGTACAATTTAAATATTGTATCTTTGCACCATATAATGTGTATATATGTGAGTGAATAATACATGATCTATGTTCAATAAGAAAATAGCATAATTGCATGATAATAATAGCTAGTACATATATATTACTTTCCTTGAGATAGACAATCAGTAAGGTAAGTTGACTCTATTTTACAAATGAAAAATTTTGAGTATAGAGCCATTATTAAATGTATTACTAAAGGTGGAACAGTAAAGAGTTCTGCTGAGATTAAAATGATAGCCATTTGGCTCTCGAGTATTACAGCGGTTTTAATGTGGCTTGTATCTCAACGTAACTCACACAGTAGCTTAATTCCTCAATATAATAGTACTAAAAGGACTAGGGACTTTAAGAGGTGGGGTCTGGAGGGAAGTGTTGAGTCATGACCACCTTCATGAAACTTTCAATTCTGGTTTCACCTCGGATCTCACAGGAGTGAATGAGTTCCCTCAAGAGTGAATTGTTGTGGCTGGAGTGGTGGTTCAGTGGTTGGAGTGCTTGCCTGGCATGAGTGAGGACCTGGGTTCAAACCCCAGCACCACATAAACAACTAAGTGTCAGAGAAACAAAGGCCAGATTAAAAAAATAAAGTTGATTCTCTCTTTCTTTTTCTAAAAATGAAAAAGAGTGGATTGTTAGAAAAGAACAAGCCTACTCCTCCTGGTCCCTTACTTCCTCTCCTGCCATGGAAGCCTTCTGCAACATGCTCCCACCCTGCTGCTCCATCTGCCATGGAGCCCAGCACAGGCACACCAGATGGGGACATCCAACCTAGGCCTTCAAGTCTCCAAAACTATGAGTTAATAAACCTTTCCAATTTATAAAATATCCTTCCTCAAGTTATTTGTTGTAATTACACAAAAAGGGCTAGCTATGACAAGCATGGTACTAAATATTTGATTATATATATTTATACACTGCTTTTTAAAAAGAAGAGCTCTGTACCCTGGCATAAGACAGGCTCGTAATGCTATAATGCTTTAAATGACATATGTGGCTGAACAGTATTTAGGTGTATATGCTATGATCGCATTTTCACATGCATGTATGTAATTATCTACAGCTGTTCATATATTATACATATATGTACCAGATTTTATGTCATTATCTTTTGTTTTCCAACAACAAGAAAGGTAGAAAAGGAAAGAAAAATAAAGATATTTCAATTTTGAAAGATCAATAATGAATTTAGTTTTTCCCCTGTTTGCATTGGGGTTATGTACAAATATTTCTAAGGCAAGCTATGTAAGAGTTCATATGTAACCTGGATTTTGAAAAGTTGATGTAGTACCTATCTCTACAATGTTTATATTTCAGTTTTACATTTTTGAGTTTTAGTCTTTGAAGAAACTTCAAAATACTTGTATCAACCTACCCTAAAACTTCTTCTCCCTAGCACTATTGTGCTAGTACTAGAATTTCAGAAGCAAAGGAGGAAGAAAATGTTCCAGCTTTTCATATCCTAGGGTTTCTCTCTCACTCTCAATTTCTTCAAGCCATAAAGTCTGTTTTGAAATTTGTGACTTGAAAGAGGAAGCTTGCCAAAGCCGGGTTACCCTTCACAGAGGAGGAGAAGCTTTTCTTCCATTGTCGTTACTGGCTTAAGCCTTGTTGAATCTCACTCCCACTGCTATAAATGAGGGGTGCCTTTTCTTTCAGGTTAACTAACTCTAAGATTTAGATTGAGGAATTCTGTGGGGACTGGCGGTGGCGCAGTAGGAATGTCTGGATCTGTGCACAGGTACGCATGCTCTCTAATTGTGGGTGTGTATGTGCGCTATGTGTGCATACATATACACATACCCTATAGTTGCACGTACACTTATTTGTGATAGAAAATATTGTGCACACTCATGCATTCTTGTGTTTTACAGATAGAAAGAATATCTTAAAATGTAATATTTATAATTCTTGTAAAAGGAAGCAAATATTTAGGCCTTCCCCTTTGCAGATAACACTACAGCTGATAAGAAGGTTTTTATCATATGTGGGAACCACTTGCAGGCTCACTGTAAACATCAGTAGTATCATCTCTGAGGTCATGTTTACAGGGTAATTCTATTTCTGAAAATATAGGCATGTGATATCCTCATGGATTCAATGTTTTGTGAGATAGAAGTCCAAATTTTGATAAATGGATTTCATGGCAAATATCTTTATTCTAAGATGTTAAAAATGAAAAATGTTATGCTTGATTTTATATTATAGCTCCACAAAACTGCTGCTCCTAAGTGCTTCATTTCTTCCCCAAACTGCAAAGTCAAATCTGAGCATACAGAAAAAGAAAATAGGTTCACGGTCTGAAGAACGGCTAAACTCCATTCAAGAGGCATAACACCCAAAGCCTGGCGACCATGACAATATTCAGTTCATTTCCCAGTTGTGATTATTGCTATTTACTGTTTTGGCTGTTTGGAAGTTACAAGTCTTAAAGAGGCACGGAATGATAATATATGATTTTCAGAAACTCCCCCTTTTCCATTTTGCTTTTCTACATTTAATTTTTAAGTGTATTTTCTAATTTTCCCATTTCCTTTTTCTGGTGTGATATAAGGATAAAAATATGAATAATGTAAGAATCACAAATAGATTGAGCCAACAGGACTAAGACATAGATATTTTTCTGACTTTAGAGTTATCTTCTTATCTTTGATCAGTAGTGGTAGTTTTCTTTTTAAATGGAGCAAACATTAGAGAGTATAACTCTTACTTAGGGAAATATTCATAAATCAGTGCTGAATATTATTTTAAGACTATAAATCATCTATTTGTCAGGGGCATGTATGTACATATACATAGAGAAGTGTGGTGTAAGAAGCTTAAGTATTAGAGAATGAATAAATCCGATTTACTGTCAGGAAATACCAATGTATAAAATCAAGGAAATATTCCAGTCTAAAGAAAGGATGAATTTCATCTAATATAAAGATACACATTTTGATATATAGTTAGATCTTCTATTTCTTGGTTTTATGTGGAAAAGAATAAGATGTAAAAAGTTAAGTTCAGTTGAAGCAGAAATTTCAAGCTGCAATAAAGTTCTTTTCTATGGAAAATATTTTTAAGGATCAACAACAGCTAAAGTATGCATTCTTTAAGAATTCTGAATTGTATTTTATGAAAACTGTTAGCCTGAGATGGCTTAGACTGTTTCTGGTATAAGGTAGTTTGTTAATAAATTAATCATTGCACAGACTACTTACCGCTGGACAATTAAATTGTGTTGACCTTTTAAGAATTTATTTTTCAAAAATCCTCTACTATTCATTACATGCACACACACATGCACACACACACAGATGAACTGAGTCACTATTTATTTATACCCTGTTGATTGTTCTGATAGAGATCAAAGAAGTAATAGAACAGCCAAAGGGCAAAACTTTTCTTTGTGAATCTACTTTTTAAAATGAACTGACATTAGAAGCCCAAAGAAGAACGCACATTTGCAAATGCATCTTTGGATTTCGGAATCACTGTGAATACTGGTGGCATTCACAGGATGTAGAAAGGAATAGTATTCAGCAGAAAAACAGGGAAGGGTAAAGTATTAATCACTGGAGTTTCAATGTTGTACATTAGGAATGGCATACTCATGCGCCTACAGAAACATTATTTACTTTGTTATAACAAAGAACTGACGAAGTGGATCAGTAGTATCAAAATAGGCGAGAAAGGAGATAAAGATATACCTATACAAATATATTTGTAAAAGGAAATTTCCTCTCAGACAGTGAACTTCTAGAACAGTATTTTTTTTTTCACAGATCAGAAGAACATATCTTCACTTTTCTCCCCACCTACAGATGGTAAAATTCTATTGTTCTGTTTTGCAAGTTCACGGAAACCAAACACCAAACAGAGAATGCAATAAAATGGATTTCTATAAAGTGATGGAATTCAAGGAATTACCTGGATGCTTATTAAACAATGTAATGCACAGTTTCCACTAAAACCTACCAAATCAAAATCTCTAGAGGAAGATTCCTACGATGAAGCAGGATTTGCAAAAATGCAATATATAACAAATTATTACTTTCTCTGATTACTTTATGCCAGGTTGGTTGGTAATTTTTTCTACACCCTTTATCAGGGTTGGAATAAGAGGGCAACAGTTCTGACCTGCTGTTAGTTTGGAGTGTTTGATCCAACATTGAACGGAAAATAAATGTAAAATTTCTGTGCTTTTATGTCTGGATCAAGTACTTACTACAGTTCTCAGCTTTTCTGTTATCCCGGATCACTATTCTTTGGTTGATGGTGCTGAAGAGGGTTGTCCAGTTGATGGTGTGATAGTAACACAGGTTGCTGTTGTCGGTTATGTAGATGTTCCCTGCACTGATCTCCTTCAGGGACTGGAATTGTAGAGAGGTGATGCCTTGTTGCTTGAGAATCAGCAAGGAGAGGCCACTAAGGAGGAGAAGGGGGAATGGAGCAAGAAAAAATGCCTTTGGCCATGAAATGCCACTGAAGTAAACAAAATAAGAATGTTACATCTTACGTCAAAAAGAATGTTCATGAAACATAAACAGAGACTGAATCAACACATCTATGTTCTGAATGACATTTTTTTGTCTTTACGTGCTATACAATGTCAATTCTAATACAAAAATTTGTTTCCCAAAAGGAATATGTCAATTTCTTAGAATTATGAATACTGACAGTATATCTCTATCTCCATCTTTATATTTACTCCTAAAGTATGTGCTCACTACCTTCACTACCTCAGCCTAAATTTCATACTTCTCAACAATTAAATCATAATTTAATATATAATTTGTGGGATGACTGTTTATCTATCCAAAGTATGATATTAACTCTATTATAACTATGTAATAGACTTAGAAACAGTTTCAGAAGGTAGGTATTGCAGAAATAACTAAGATATTTGGGTTTATTAACTCCTCATAAAGCAAAAAAGTGATAGTTATTGAAGAATGCTTAAGTAATGTTACTAGATATTAAAAATTAAAGAGATGAACGAAACTTAAACTTCAAAAAATACTCAGAAAGCTTGACAACTGGTGAAAACTTCACTGAATATAAAGAATAACTACTCCATGTAAAGCAATTATCATTTCAAAAAATTGTTCTTACTTCAACATAGTCCCCATTTTCATAATTATTTTTGGTTTTATTCTTTAAAGAATAAACATAATTCCTATATTTCATTCATCTAATGAGAATTATATTTAATTTTACAGAATAAAAGTTCTCCTTTTCACTAATAATTTTAAGTATATCTTGCTGTTAATATTTAGAATTGTCTTAAATATTTAAATGATAGGTTGCTAAATGGTAAAGACCAAGACAATTCACATTTTTGAATTTTTGTTCCCATCACAACCACCCTGAATTGCTATTACAAGGTTATCACAGTGCCTTGACTTATTTGTAATATTTCATTCAAGTGATAGTAAAAATTGTCTGTATACGCACTCTCAACACCCCATTTACATTAAGCTCCTTTCCCTTCTACTTTTCCAAAACTTCTCACAGATACTTTAGATCTTAATAATAAAATATAGTTTCTATAAAACACTATAAAATAGTTAATTATAGTATTAACTTTGAACATTTCTCAGATTTAAGCAAATTAAATAAAAATCTATTTAAGCCAATCAACATGTCCATTCATGAATAAAAACTTCATATAGATAAAATCTGAGATTAATCTTAAAAAATGTAGTGGCTTAGTAAAGATTGTCATTTATTTTTATTATATGAATTTAAAATATTGTGATTAAAATTTTATAATAAGGTCCTTCTTAGTTTTAAATTTCCTGTCCATTTATTAGCCAGTGCTCTATGCAGAGTGGTGGACAAATTTCTGAAACACCAGCCTTGTGCTGCATAGTTAAAATGATGGAACCAGAGATAAAAACGAGCCTTCCAGATCCTGGCTGGAAATTGTATCTATGTATTGTGTGTAGTTTATATCATCATCAGGATTATTTTCATTGAACTTATCTTTAGAATTAAAGGTGGAAGCATCATATTTCCAGAATCAGCAAATCAATAAAATTGATGGTTTTGACTTGATGTACACATAGTGCTACTCTGGAAAAATCTGGACAACTTGCAGATTCAATCAAATATACCCACCTATAGAGTACTCTTCCTCCAATGGTCACCAGATTGGAGAAAACACTGAAGTCAGTCATATTTGGGGGCCATGATTGTATATTCAAGAAACCTGCAAGTGATAAGGATGGCAGAATTAAACCAGAATATCATTGTCTTAATGGTAGTGTTGATTATTCCTAAAATATGATGAAAATATATTGACAGTTCATGGAAGGTAAGCAAATGACAGTGTACTTTTCTGTTTATGAGACATTCTATCACATATTTATTAATCTAAAATTGAGTCTCTTAACTGCATGTTTGGGGCTAAATTATAAGAAATTGATATCAAAATTATGAACATCAAAAATCCATGTTTCCAAGACATATACGATCATAAAACGATATGTCCTAAAACTTATTCATGACTCTTTTTTATTCTATTAGATATAAAAATGTAGTTTAACTGAAAAAAAATGGTGTCTATTTCTCTGAAATCCTTTACCACTTATCAATATATTTGTGACATCGGTATCTTCCTTGTATTCTAAACCATTTATGAACAATATACATAACCTTTCTCACTAGATTTAAGATTCTAATGACATGTCCATGTCTTATTTATATTATGGGCTGTATAACGTCTACCAAAAATAACAGCCTTGAAGATATTAAATACTCAATAAATGTGAATGCTACATGTGCTGGACATGATGGCACGCACTTGCAATCACAGTGGCTCTTGAGGCTGAGGCAAGAAGATCACAAGTTCAAAACCAGCCTCAGTAATTTAGCGAGGCCTTAAGCAACTTAACGAGATCCTGTATCAAATTAAAAAAATAAAACGGCCTGGGGATGTGGCTCAGTGGTTAAAGTGCCCCTGGGTTCAATCCCTGCTACCAAAAAAAAAAAAAAAAGGATGCTATATGACATGTTACCCATGATCATTATTCATTAGTACTTCTTTGAGAAAGTACATGGGGTTAAAAATCATTTGACACCTGAAAAGAGTCATGGTAAAATTTCAAGGATATTTATTTATGCAATTCCCTGGAATTACAAAATAAGTACAAAAGCAAAGGCGTAAGATAACCATTGTTCAAAATAATATGAGTTTCAAACACTGGAATTTACTTTAAAATGAGGTGCTAATGTCAATTTAATGCAACATTTTCAAGAAAACACCAAATTCACATAGTTCATAGTACAGCAATTGCATTTTGAAAAGTACCTGTTATCTCTCTGACTGTCCGAAAAACATTCAGTTTCTCTGGGTCGATAGCTTCAATTGCATTGTAAGGGTCCCTAGAAAGTTAGAGATGCAGCCAAATTTAAACTGTGATCAGGAATAAAAATATGATAAATGTGACAACGGTTTCTTCGTTCAAATTGAATTTTAATTTGAAACAGGAAGGCAAGCAAGGTTTCTACATTGTTCTATGCTAACTGTGGAGAAGGGATTGATAGATGTTTTTGGAAGATTTTAGAAGTCATTTAATATGAGTTGTTTGTCAAAAGCTATGCTATAAGAATAGTTTGCACTCAACTATCCTGAAAATAATTCCAAGGGTAACAAGTGCATGATTAAACCATTTTACTTTGCTTTTAAAAGTTTATTCTTCATTAGGAATAATATAGCCTGAAAATAAATCATATCATGTTGAGAACAACTGGCTTTTGGGCTCCTCAAGGAAATCTAAATTTCAAGTTGCACTAGTAATTCATAATTTTATTAATTTATTTTTTGTTACTTGTTATTTTTTCTTTTATTCCTATCTGATTCATTAGTATTCATGTTTATAACACAGGAAATATTTGCTTCCTTCTAAATGAACTCTATTTACATTTGGAAAACTTTACAACAAACAGCATAATACTCAAAAGATATAAATTTGGAGGTTTTTCTAAGATCATCTCCTAAAGCACAAACATAGTGTTATAATAAATGCTATTTGATATACAGAAGTCTGATCTTTTCAAAAAATGAACAAAGCTATCTTTTCTAATTAATTATCTAGTGGATTTTTTTTCAGTTTTCATCTTAAGAAAATATTTTTTCTGGTAAAACATATTGATTATGTGAAATAATTGCATACTTGAACACTAAACCAAACACAAACATAGTACCAAAACTGTCTCAGTAATCAAAATAACATTTTAAGTATTGTAAGGAATATAAAGTATTTTTAAGTTATTACATTAAAAGGCTTTCCTGTTGGTAGAGATTTCATATTAACATATATTCTTCACAGAATAATTAGATAAAATTCATTGGACACTTTTCCAGAAACAAGATTAAACCTTGTACAAAAAATAAACTTAGGTTATTATAGATGTATATATATACTTATAGCAATCAAATGTGCTTTTTTCTTCCTTAGTCAATGAGAGCCTTCTTTATGGTATGGGGAATACCCACTACAGTACAGTGATCCATTGGATAAAGCCTTAAGAGGCTTTCCATCAAGGTATTCCACAAACTCCTGACAAACAGAAAAGTATATGGTTTTTCTCCTGGGAATTTGAGTCTGGATCCACTGGCATTTATTAACCCCAGCAGCAGAGTCTTGGAAATACTATTAGTTTCAGCAAAGTTCAACTCTAGATCCACCTGGTGCTAGCTTTCTGAAATTGATCATTAGTGTATTCTTCTATAATGTGAACTATTTCACATTTTCAAAAAATAAGGATCTGATTCAATTACTATTTCAAATTATGAGCTATCAATGTAATGTACTACTAGTTTAACACAGAGTGTTGTAGAAAACTTAAGCACTGGCTATTTCTGAGATGGGAGACCCCCCTATAGGTGCCTTTATCTGGCATTCAAACGAACTATGGATCAGAATTTTATCAATTCCACATGAATATCTCCCAAAGTTTAAAGTCTAAATTAACTGTTCTACCAAACTTGCTCTATTTAAACATAAATACAGGGGCTGGAGAGGTGGTTTAGTGCTTGCCTGGCATGTGCAAGGACTGGGCTGGAATTCCAGCACCACATAAGCAACTAAATGTCAGAAAAACAAAAACCATATGAAAAAATAAATAAAATTGACTCTTTCTCTATCTCAAAAAAGCACATATATATTTGAAATTAATAACTGTGCTTTTGAGTAGTGTGAATTCAAAAAATAAAGTGTATTATGTGCGAAAACTTTTGTTCTAAGTTTGTTTTAATAGAAAGAGAGAGAGAGGGAATCAAGTTTTTATTTATTTTTTCATCTTTGTTTCTCCAAGACTTAGTTGTGTACGTGATGCTGGAGTTTGAACCTGGGGCTTATGCTTTCTAGGAAAGCACTCCAACCATTGAGACACCGCTCCAGCCCCTTGTCCTCACTTTTTAATGTGCAAGGACTTCTGTATGTAGAGGAAGTATCAACCCTGCAGTAGGAGAATTAGCTTTCTACATTTTTTCTTTGATGAAGAGCATGTGCGAAACAGTTTTAGTCATATCATCAAATATCCTGGATTTATTGAGAAAGATTCAAAATTCAGGGCAAGCACACAACAATGGGGTCAGTCCAAACTTTTATCGAGACCAGTTCTAGGTTTCCAGGAAGTTAATGAATTCTGGGCTGTTATCACTGCAGCCCAATGGACCACAGAAATTTTATATACTTAGAGATTCAGGACTCTCATACAGTAAATTGACAGAATTCCACTTATGAACTTCAAAGCAGCTCTTGGGAGTTTCCGTCTACAGCCACTTGAAATCCATAGTACTTTAAAATCAAGAATTTTCCTGTCTAAATGCAGAGTCGTGCAAATGAACATTATGTCTAAAGCCCAAAATAAAGAGAGAAAAATGTATTTTCACAATTACAATATACTTTATTTACTATACTTTACCACCAAACATATCCTCTCTTTTTTATCACTGTCTGACATCATGAAAGTCTACAACTTAAAGGTTTCTTGCCAGTGTCTCACTGTGGCAGGAAATCCACACGCTAACTTGGAGAACATGTTATTACTCTAAGCACATGCACCTGAATAGTGTCACACATGGCAGAACATGAAGGAGGAACTGATAACCTTAACCATTAAGATTTGCCTGTGGTTTCCATTTTAAATAAGGAACTGAGTACTTATTTCTATGTCTAGCAATGACACTATTGTGCTATAAACTAAACATGCCAATTAACTTTCTTTAGCCCTTTTATATGTTACAATTTAATTGACAAATTGCCAATTTAATTTCGGCAGGAACCGGTTCCTAAAAAGCACAATAACATTTAATCATGATTTTTTGCCCTTTTATTAGTTCAAAGAAATACCTCAGCTATTTTAATTAAATATACAATCCTACTAGGGTAACAATTAGTGAGAAATAAAATATTATTTACTAGAAGTTTTCTGCTGATAATACCCTGTATTATTCTCTCTCTGTGTCTCTGTCTTTGACTCTTTCTCTCTCTCTCTGTATACATGCATTACATAAACCAACAAGCTATATGTACACATATTTAGAGTCTTAAGTCCACTGGATTAATTTTATGGTCATACTTTTCTAAGATGAAAGGGAAAGGCTTTGGAATTAATATCTCATTCTGGCATGAGATTAGGAATGAAGATTATGTCATCTTTTACACATATATTTGACCTGGAGAACGCCAAATGTATTATGCTTAAGACAGAACAATTATAACTTCAAATATTCCAGCTTAAGGGCTGGATTGATTAAGAAAAATAACTGGAGGCTGGAGCGGTGGCTCAGTGGTTAAGTCACTTGCCTGTGAAATGCGAGGGCCTAAATTTGAACCCCAGCACCACATACACAACAAAGTGTCAGAGCAAGGAAGGCTATGTGAAAAACTAAATAAAATTGATTCTTGCTTTCTCTCTCTCCTTTCACTGTTCTCACTTAAAAAAAAGAACAAATGATCATCTTAATTAAGATGTGTGATTTAGCTTGAAGGAAATTTTGATTTCTATGATAGTATAAGACTATAGTTAAGTTTATAAAATAATAGTTGGCACAATTTTCTTTTTTTAAGAGTGAGGAAGAAAGAGAGAGAGAGATTGGGGGGGTCAATTTTAATTATTTTTCCATCTGCCCTTTGTTTCTCTGACACTTAGTGGTGTATGTGCTGCTGGGTTTGAACCTGGGTCTTTGCACATGACAGGCAAGTGCTCCAACCTCTGAGCCACCATTCCAGCCCTGAGCACAATTCTCTGTGCTATATACTAGGCATAGTCACTGAAGTTTTCTTTTGCACTGTCTTCTTCTCTTCGTTTATTTTCATTCTTTTTCATTCTCTCTCTCTTCCTTTCCTTCTCTTCACTCACCCAACCCTATGTCTTTTACACGATTTATTAAGATTTTACAAGATGCCACATCCTGGGTTGAACAATTCAAAATGATTTCTGTTGTTAATTACTGTACTAGAGGAAACAGGAATTTGTTACTCATCCTATTCTCAGTTTTTCATTGGTGGGCCACGCAACTCAAAGCAACCCATGCAACATGGAGCAGCAAAGCAAGCTCCACTCTGTTCTGGATCAAGATACCCACGTAGAAAGTCTACTTCTCATTTTCTGAGTTTATCTTTAGTTGAGTTTTATTTTATTTTGATCACCTTTCTACTTCTAATCCAAATGAGCTAATATTTGAATGAATTTTTCTGTTTGTTTATTACTAGCAAGTCTATTCTCTTAAAAGTCTGGGTTAATCTAAATTTTAGTAATATTCTTCTCAGGAACATGTAAATGCATTATTCCTACTGAGATTATAGTATCCATTTGTTTTGCATTTCCTTATTAAATTTTTTCTCACCCTTAGCGATGACTGAATGAGAACATATAAAATCATTTTACAACTAGTATAAATCCAGAGCTTTAAAAACTATGTTGCATGACGAACCAAGAGTAAAATAATTTTGTGAAATTTCACTAAATGAAGTCACTAGATTCATACGTTACCTCTAAGACTTTCATCATTAGCAGGTCACTTTTCATAATCTTGCTAATATCACAAAACTTGCAGTGGTCCTCAATAGTGGTCATTCTACCCCACTAAAGTGAAATGGTTGCATTTGTAGAGTGTTTAGGTTGTGCAATTAATTAGGGGATACTAGAGGTTTTAGTAACAATCTGGGGCCAAAGTTGTTAAATGCTTCTTAAAATAAAGGATTGCCACTCATCTTGCACGACCTAGGAACGTCCAGTCGGACATTTAGAACCTCATGTGTATAAACTTCATGCCTAGTCCTACCTTACATGTAATTTCCTAAGCATGTTGCTCTAATTTCAGTGAGTTATTTTCTGATGCTTTTGCTTATGTTTGATATTTCTGATTAGTAATGATCTATTCCAGGGGTCAGTTATTCTTCTGTTATTTTTTCAATTGTACTTCTTGCAAAAGAAGAAAAGAAGAAGAAGAAGAAGAAGAAGAAGAAGAAGAAGAAGAAGAAGAAGAAGAAGAAGAAGAAGAAAAAGAATTCTAATCTTCCTTCCTTTAAGTGGAAGCTGAGCATTTTCCTATCAATACCTATTTTTAGTATGGGTGACTTTTATTTCTTCTTTAAGTTATAACTGGAGAATTGCAATGATTTTTTTAATATGTATAAAATAGGCTGTATTCTCCATAGATTTTATTTGAGTTTTGAGAAGGAGCATCAAATGCTTAATATATGAAAGAGGGAAGTTGAGCTCTATAGGAATGAAAGCCACTTGTCTAATGAAGTTCATGAGAATATGACTATTTCATGTATTATTTCCACATAGAAGTGGGCAGCATGAGTTAAGTGGCACTCTCTTGTTTCTCAGAGGACCTATTTACATGTGATCTTTCATTCATGGTAATATTTAGTCTTAATTAAAATGCAGATATCATGCTTTAGTAAGAGCTGTATATGTATTGACTTATGAAGATGCACCTACATATTGACCCAGGTCTCCTACCTAGTGGGCTGAGGAGGCCAAGACAGCAAGAGTGGATGGAATGCAAAGGACCAGTGGAGACTATGGTCATCAAGTCTCATCTCAAGTGCTAGGGCTAGCCATCTCCAAGAAATTGCTCCCATGTAAGAATGTAAGTTTGCACTTACTAAGTCTACACAGTTTCAAAGAAAAGTCAAACATTGTTTTTGTTTTTGTTTTTTAAAAAACCTTTCTTCGGGCTAGAGTGGTAGCTCAGTGGTTACAGTGCTTGCCTGGCATTTCTAAGATCACATACAACAAATCAGGCAGAGAAGATATACATGCTATTACAGATACTATTATAGTATTTGATATGGAACAATATTAAAATCTATATTTTAAAGAGTTATTTTGTGCAATAAAATAAACTAATTTATTTAAATGAAAAGAAGTATTTTGATCTATTGTTCTTGCTGTTCCTATTTGAGCATGTTTATTCCTAATATGTTCAATTATTTTGCTTTTGAAATTATGTGAAATATGTTCAGAGTAAGAGTTTGAAGTATCTGTAGCCTTTGGCACTAATATTTAGGGAAAAGTTAAAATATAAAATAAAAATATTGACATTTTTATTATAATTCACAGAATACAAATTTGGTTGTTTTCCCAGTTAAAGACAGCAGGTGGTTCTGTAATGAAGGCATCCTGATAATGTTGCAATTTTTATTGCCAAAATCAAATTAATTTAATAGATCTTTTACAAGTGCAGAAATTTCCCAGCTTAAGGGGAAAGAAACAAAAGATTTCATCAGGACAAAGAAAATTTCTGAAAGACGTTCAGGAGAATTCCAACTTTGTTTTATGTCAACTTATTTGATTTGCTTTGCATGAGATTTTTTTCAAAAGGAATATTAATTTATTTTTCCTTGACCTAATCAATGGGGAATTTGAGTGAGGTGCCCTACCTTTTCCATTAATATTATTTCCTTAAATGTGACTAAAAATAACACAAGCTTGCTGAAAGCTGTGAATTTGAGGATAATTCCCTGTCAATACATTTTTAAATTAAATGCCAATTTATATTTTCCCAGCTAATTCAAACTGTAGATGCATCTCAGGAGTTTGGTTTTACTGTCACTGTTGGTGAACTGGCCCCTCTTGCTTGAACAGGCAAAGAGCATTAAGAGAAGGCAAAACTCTTCTGGATTAAGAATTCAACAAAGCTAAGGAATCTCTCCTGTTTTGTCTATATTTTGTAAAATAGTTTCAAATAAAAATTGAATACTGACCCATGAATACCAGTGACAAGAAAGATCAAATTCCCATTGATCTTTGTGCAATTTATGAATTTGTCAATGTTGCTGGAATCCACAGTCTGAGCTGACATCAATGATCCCGTGCCAATGCCATCACAAGCTGTAGAAACAAGACTCACAGTCAGGGAGCTGAAAACCTTATTTTTGACCAATAAATCAGTCCATTCTCACTATAAAATAATAACATTTTATTGAAAATTAAAAATTTACAATTTTTTATAAAAATAAAATCATTCATTCAGCATTTACTATTGTCTCTGTTTTAAAATATTGTCCCTGCATGACTCATTGTAAGAATTGTATTTTATACCAAAATCCGAAATACACACACAAAACAAACTTAAGGTGAGCCTTCATTGATCTTTACTTTTTGTTACTAGATAAATACTTTTAAAATGGTGGTCACTTTTATAATACAATTTCCTGGACAACTAATGTTCTACAACATATAATTTGAAAAAAAAATCTGGACTAATAAAGAATATAAAATAAACAAAGACTACTAATGTTATGCGTTATTACCAGAGTCAAGGACAATTCAAACATTTGGACTTAAATTCACTCTTACCTCTGCTTTATGCAGACTCTATTAAATAAAAAGTATGTTTGTGTGTGAGAAAGAGGGCAGGAAAAAGAGGGAAAGAGACAATGTAGTCTCAAAGTGTGAAGTTTAGCATTCTCTAAGCATTCCTTGATCTTTGAAAAGCTTAATGTTTGGGAGCTCTAAACTATACTTTGGCCCTACTTAATTTAAGTTTCATTCTGGTGAGGAATTTGATCACTCCAAGCTAGAAGAAATTTCTTCCTCCACTAAAATCCTATAGCATGGATTATCTGCAACATTTAGTTAATACTTATAGTAAACTTCCTTGTCTTTTCACACATCTTTCAAAAAATATTTTAAGGTCCGGAGAGTAAGTTTCATGTCACATATCGCTCTGCATTCACATTTATGCTTAGCAAATCTTTGTGTACAAGTGGGAAACAACTAATATGTGTTATGATAATAACATAACCATGCAAATCCTTGTTCTATGTGAAGCATCTAATATTTGTTGCTGTTAAAAATGCAACTATATTTCTGAGTTCCTATCAAAGTTTATTCAGTTTCATCTGGACCACGTTAGCTGATATAATTCAAAACAATATACACATTGTTAGTTGATACTTTGGGTAATTGTCCAACATCATGGAAAGTGGGTAGGGGGGAGATTTCATTGTGGTAGTAAGTTTATTCTGAACCTAACTTATTGGCCTATTGAAAAGAAAATGAAAGACCCAGGTATAAAGTCTTTTTATAAGCTTGGTATAAGCCCCTGTTCTAACCAAAACATCCTAAGCTATCACTTACCTTTTGGGCAAATATCAGTGCAGGGTTTACACATTTTAATCCCATTTTCTTCCACTTCCATCTTGGAACTAGGGCAGGCACGCACACAAGAACTGGAATCTACCACAAAGTTGTCTGATACAAAAAAAGGTAAAAGAAGCAATAATGTTAGTGTTCAGCCATCAAGGTTTTATACATTTATTCTGATTTTTTATTTCTTTTGACTGGTGATTGAATCTAGGAGTACTTTACCATCGGATTATATCCCAGTCCTTTTTATTTTGAGACAGTATATCTCTAAGTTCCTTTGAACCTCATCTAAATCGCAGAGGCTGGTTTTGAACCTGGGATACTCCTGCCTTAGTCTCCTGAGTTTCTGGGATTATGGGTATATGCCATTATGCTTGGCTTGGTCATCAAAGTAAAACAAGAGATTGTAGGGTTTAACAGTTTCTATGCCTCTTCCCCTAGAACCACTTTTTGTTTAAGTATCTCAGCTTGAAATATTATCTTCAACCATCCACAGTGAAATCTACTCAGTATTCATTAACAGAACCTTGCTTGCACTTGCTGAGCTAAGGCTTTACATCCTGAACTGCCCCCAAGATAGAGTGGATTTCTTTTATAGACTTAGGAAACTACATGACATTTAGTTTGTGTTTCTCAATAGTTCCACTTCATTTCAGGTCATGATGCAAGTTTGAAATCTAAAAATACTTCAAGTTCATGAAGCACAAATGAAACTTAAACTGCTTTGGATCCAAGAGAGTACACTGCACGACCAGGAAAAAATATTTAAAATAGGTTCTGTGTTTCAATGGAGTACTACAGAAGCTTTCTCATATTTTTATTTGAGAATGAAAGGAAATTTCAAAGGGTAGTACTTTAGGAAAAGTATGCCAATAAACAAGGAACATTTATTACCTAAACTGTGGTGAAATGTTTAAAAGACCAGTGATCTGTGATATGTCAGGACATCCTCTCCAAAATAAAGGACAAATGACTACCTCTAGAACATCCCATCATAAAGGTAATACAGAGTGCCTGCTAGGCCACTCTGGTTTGAAAGGTAGCATCATCTTATGCCTGGGAACAGTACATTGCCCATATGCAATAGGATGGCAGCCTTCCAGACTGGAAGGGTGTCCCCAGCAGGAAAGGCACATGCAGCAGGTCCATGCTGTACTGCAGGCATATAAAACCCAACGGCTCCATGGCATGAGAAGTATCTACAGTGGGGGTACATGCCATGTGAAGTTATACCAAGTAGCAACTGGAAAAACCTACCAGAGACCTCCAGGTTTCTAGTAAGCCGTGCCATCAGTTGCATAGCATTGTACACCATTTAGCAAAGAGTTCCCGACATGCTTCTAAGTCCTGGTAAGGTCAAAGTTGCTCACCATGGAAGAGTGATTAATGTTATGGCCAGAACTGCTCATGATGAACAAAGCTCTGTTAGAATCATGATTTCATAATGTTGGGAAGAGTCAACAGCATCCCACCATAAAACTGAAGAAGTGCGCTGGGGATTGGGTACACACAAGCAAGAGGCACAGGTGACCTGCACTAGCCCGAAGTTCAGCCCTGCTGTCACCCACCACTGCAACTGTACCCCACACTCAGCTCATGCCTGCATTGCATGAAGAGGAGAGATGAGAGTGGGCACATATGAAAAGCCGACAGAAAGATGAGAGCTAAGCAAGCTACATGGGCGGAAGCGGAAAATGGACAGTAGCTTCCCTGCAGCCTCATGTAGGAGAGACTTGAAAGGCAGAGGATGTATAAAATCCTACAGGGTGCATAGTTCTGGCAGGACAATTAATCACTCATTTGTGTGAAGGAAGAAGGGGCCTCCTACATAGACTTATGAGCAGAGGCTCACCTTGGGAGGAGAAATACTGGAAAAATATGAGAATGAAGCAAGTCTGGGGTACTCATGGGAGTGGACACAAAGCATGAAGTCTTGTATTCTAATTATCAATAGAGATCCTTGGTGGAGATGGCAGTAAAGCCCATTGCTGCTTCCTTCACTTCCCCCACAGGTAGGAATTCTAAGAATTCTCCCTACTACCTAATCTCTGTGCCAGGGGAACCCAATCTGCACCAGGTTCGTATACTATGAATTAAGGAACCACCCTCTCTGCGAGGTCTTAGATAATACCCTGTAATTAAATGCATTCATATTTATGCAGTGGTTTATGCCAAGATAAATGAATAAAGATTAAAATTGGCCTTCTGTCAATTAGGTTCAAGTTTTGTAGCCAAATTTGTTTCAAAAAAAGGTATGTTATTTGGAACTGTTAGATTTCAGAAGTCCGAATTAGCAATGATAGACCTGTATTTAGAAGCTAAATGTCCTTGTTTTCCTAAGACAGTTCTAGCTTGACAAATGAGCATCATGAAGAACACCCATTCAAAATTAGAATTTTATAGTGAACTTGTACCGAAGTGTTTAAAATTAGTCTGTAATTTCATATATATAAACTAACCTAAAAAAGAAGTTTTAAAGTTACATATCTGTATTATATAGATCATAAAAATTCGTTTAGATGGTTGTGTGAAGAAATGAAATTTTTTTGGCCTTTCTAATAGATAAAATATGAAACATGGAAGGAAAGTTTTCACTCAAAGCAAAGCAACTGTCTTGAGGAAAAGTTAGCACAACTCATAATGAACACCTGGTCAGTGCAGTGCTGGTCCTTTTGAATGCCTAGGATGACCCATGAGTTTACTATGTCTCTAATGTACTACTCATACGTACTGCTTTAAGATTGGATTTGATATTAAAATTATAGTAATATCTATCTTAATGTAAACAAATAAGGTATGAATTTGGGAAGAACCCCATTCTTACTAGAAGCAGTCCCTATTTATTACATATCATGCTTCCACTTTATTAATCAACTTAACTTTTTTGAGAAACTTCATAATGTGCAAGGAAACTCAGGCATAGTGAAAATAACGAGTATAGGAGTCAATAACTCCTTGCCCCAACCTCCAACATTCCACTCCTTTGCTATGAAGTTTATTTTAGAACACTTAAATGTCTTGAGGCTTCATTTCCTTATTTGTGAAACGAGAGTAAAAGTACCAATACCCAAAATAATCCACAACATTGTTCTAATGTCAAATTAAAATGAACTTATAAGAATTTTTTTCATTTTCAAATAATGCTCTAATTAATTTGATTATTATTCTGTCACTTACGTGGGCATTTCTTGACACAGAATGCTCCATATGTGTACTTTGCATTGAAGTTGTGCTCCAATTGAAAAGTCGTTGGATTGTAGACAAAGGTTTGGGGACACTGAGTAACACATGCTCCACTGTCATTGAAATTCATACAAGCCTGCAACAGTAAATATTACTTTCATTTATAAATAACTCTGATAACACACATTAATGAAACACTGTGGCAATACTTTCATGAAAGTTGTGTTCTTTACCTATTATACATTGGTTTTATAGATACTGCAAAATTTGATAATCTTAAAGTCATTTATGCTGCTAAGTTTCCACAAAACTTTTTCTTTTCAGATATCGGTAATATACCATCTATGGTTATTAATGACAAAATTGCTTAGTGCTTATTCACTAATTTTGAAACTGAGAAACAGTCTAGATTATTAAAATTAGCTGATAGTAAAGAATTGTTTACATTCAGACTGGTTCAAACCATATGTACTAACTCTTAGAGTCAACTGACTCTCCAATTCTATAGATTACATTTTTTTTTAGCTTTATGTAGAGTTCAGTGCCTTAAGTGGAATGTTATACATAAACATCACCATTGAATAGCAAGAAAATGTGATGAACGTTTAAACTGGACTTAAGGAAAAGGCTCTGGCAGATGACTAGAAATATGTAAAGGTAAGGTGCATAATGCCAACATGTAAAGAGGAGCCAAGCTGAAGTTGGCTTGCAAATAAATAATGAGGCCATTTTTTTGTGTGTGACCTTTTACATAATCCCAAGCAACTTAGTAAAGCCACTGCATTCACTTAAGACAGTTTATTGCTGCTGACATATATTTGTCTTGAGAACTCAATTCATTAATACATTCAAGATCATTTAAGAAGAATTAAAAACCATTTTACCACCTGAGTGTTAGGTATTTGATAGTAAACGAAAACATATTTATAAGTACATATAAACTTGTGATTAACAAAAGTGTGGATGAGCTAATTCTCTTAATTAAGAAATTAAGCTTTCATAGGAATAATTTAGGCCTCGGAAGGCAAGCTAATGTAAGCTGAAGTTTAGTTTTACATTTCATCACAAATTGTCATATGGATATTAATAAGCATTAATTTATTCTGTTTTCTCAAAACATTTATTTCAATTGTTGTTTTAGAGAGCATTTTATCACCAACAAGACAATTCCCTGATGAAGGTCTACAAGATGCATAATCAAAATGAGACTCATTCATGATACATTATTCACAGAGACAATGCTTTCTAGGAAGAATCTATTAAAAACCAATTTAGAAAACTCTGTAAGTTTTAAGTTATGGCCATGAAACTTGTTGTGTCCTTATAATTGCCTTACTAACATATTTTATGCAATCTTATGCATAGATTGATTGGGACAGAGAACATAAGCTGGAGAAATAAAATAATACCTTTCAGACAGCATACAAGCATAACATAATTTGTCCCAACAATACTGTGGTCTGGCATTCACAAACATTCTTTGCTTCATGCCAAAGTAGGATCACTGCACCATTCCATAAATGTAATGAAGTGAGATTTCTGAAGCTCACTTGGCACTCTGCTTATTATAAAAATGGAACCATGAAAAAAAGTTGGTGCCTACTTCTAAGGGAAAGTTTTTATTATTGTTTATTGCTCTTATGGTTTTAGAATCATTAAAGTAACACCTGCAAGGTTCAGTGTCTTCAAAACCAAGCTTCTATCTCCATCTATGTATCCTGGTGATGGACAAGAAAAAGGTTCATGGTCCAAGACATGATGAGTCTGTACCTTAGATTTTTAAGATTTTGATTTTATTTTTTTCTCCTTATACACTTCAACAATACATATTTTCATTTCACTACATAATTACAGCAGACAAGTTAAGCTCCTTATAATATTAAAAAATGAGAAATTACTACATATATCATAAGAGCTTTAATTTTTTACTTTGCTTATTAGAATTTTCAACTTTTTGAAATTTCAATTCCACTATAATATGCTGTTCATTTGATGAATATTAAATTAAATAAGTGGAAAAAATAAAATAAATTTTTGTGTTCATTTTCAACAATTAAAATGTTTTTTTGTTTTTAACTTCTAGGTTTAAAATTACAACTAGAGTTCTAGTGTATAAAATTGAATTAATTCTCACTCACAGATCAAAAGTATTGCAAACTACAAAAAGAGTTATATCAATGACATGATATCAAAATGTAATTAAAGTGTCCCTAACAAGGTACAAATGCTAATTTTCAGGAAATAAAAAATTATTCTTCTAAAATCAAAATCATAAAATTAGTATATTAGGTTTCTAAATGTGCATTTGTAAAACTTAAATTTTGAATAATATGAGCTTATAAATAATTTGAACAGGAAAATACTTAAACTCATAAATTTATGTGCCATAATCATGAAATTTATATTAAAAAAATAAAAAATGCAATTGCCCTCCCTGATGGCACTCGAAGAGGAAAGGATGGAAAGGATGCAGTTATATTCTTTAAAAAAATGATATCTCAATAAATTCTCTAGTAAATCTCAATTTTAATATAAATTATACCAGAAATGCAGAATTTATTCAGGGGAATAGAATATCTCAGTTAATCAATAGCCAACTCAGGGAATGGCTTCTAGGAAGAAAGGAAGACAGATCATCTTGCTCAGTCCTAAAATCATGACACTTGATGTTATCATAATCACATGTTAAAGTTTCAATATGCCTGAGACAAAGAGGAAGGGAAGGAGAGGAACAGAGTAATAGGGAGAACTCCCAGACATACAAAGCAGTCCGTGTCCTTAGGTCCTGCACAGCCTCCAGCACATTCTCGATGGCAGCAGTCACTGACGTAGGGTCCATAGCACCTACCATCACACTGTTCGGCACACACGGTCCTTGTCACTGCAGAAGACAGAGATGGGACATCCATCAGTTAGCCTTTGGCAGGAATTTCTAAAGTTATTTGCAAAATCTGAAAAAAGCTAAATTCTGAAGTAACCATTTACTCAACCCAACCCAAATTCAGCAAGCACTTAATGAGCAAAGTCTGCAATTACATCAAAATTACTATACCAAAACCTTCAAAATTAATGTCTATATTTAGTTTTATACTCTTTCTTGTTTCAGAGAATATTTACAATGCCTTACAAAGATTATTCAACTTAAGAAGTAGAAATCAAATCTGAGATAAGTGAATAAGGCATTTGGCAGGTTGGGAAGATGGGGTCAGCAAAGAATTCACTACACACAATGCATACACTAAAGTCCTATGGGAAAAGGTGGCCCAGGAAGTGGATTTAAGACTTTTAATATTTAATGGGAAAAGGGAAACAAATCCTTTCTTCATTCATATTATATTTTACATGAGGAAAGAGGAAGAAATGAAGGTAGAAAAAAGGAAGGGAGGGAGGGAAGGATTATTTATATACAGTTAACTCAACAACAAATTTTCACTGGTTTTTCTGATCCTTCAATCCAAGCTGACATCATTATACCATGGCATACTTTAGTAAAAGCAACACTATGGACAGTAAGTCAAAATTACAGTAACAAGGGATACAACTCAGCTTGTCTCACTTATTCTGAAAAGATATCTTAAAATATCTTTCAGATATGAATTTTACAGGGTATGTGTACCATATAATTCCTACATTTCCAGTTAAACCTTATTTCTTTCTACCTTTTTGACTTCTTCTCTAAGCTTCTTTCATTGGTTCTTAAGCATGAGTACTCTCCAAATTTGGTCTTGACAATTTTCTTTGAGCTATAGGCTTATTCCTGAGTAAAAATATCATTCACCCCCAAGTTGCCTACTAACCTAAAGACTAATGACTTCCAGATCCCAGATGGATCCTCTATGGAGTTACTTCTTATGATATGTTTACAGGAGATTTTGAAAATAAATATTTGGATCTGGGTTTGCAAATCTGTATCTTGTATTAGCAAACTGAAGTATGTAAAATCTCATCTACAAAAATTTTAGTATAAAATTGTATATAATAAATAAGTGTGGCCTACCTATTCATCTTTTTTATTTATTTATTTATTTTTTAAAAAGGGAGAGAGAGAAAGAGAACCAATTTTATTTAGTTTTTCCTGTGACCTTTGTTGCTCCAAGACTTTGTTGTGTAGTTGTGTAAGTGGTGCTAGGTTTTGAACTCGTTTACTTGTGCGTGCCAGGCAAGCGCCATAACCACTGAGCCACCGCTCCCGTCCTCCTTATTTTTTTTCCCCTTCCAAATGCATTTTTTAAATTTTTTTTATTTTTGAACAACCTTACAAGATTTTAACAAAATAATATAAAATGTGTATATTCTGGATATTGCAATTATCCCCAGGAGTGCCCCCCCAATTACCCTCCCATATCCCACCCTTCCCCTTCCCACTACATTTCTAAAAAAAGTATTAGATTGTAAAGCATTACATCTTATCTGGATTTAACTCATGCTACTTCTTTTTAAAGTCTATTCAAATCTCACATTCTCAGTGAAGTCTGCTCCTGTTTAATATTGATGCTTCCCCAAATGACTGACTCCTGAAGACTTTTCTTATTTTTCTCTTCGTCTTTTCCAATCTTTGTCTTTTTTCTTCTTTCCCCTTCCTTCCTACTTTCCTTCCTTGCTCACTTCCTTCTGTATTTTTGTTACAGCATCAATCAACATGTAACATATATTCCATATTATTTATTACACTTATTTTATGGTGCATTCCAAAGTCTAGAACTATACCTGGCATTAATGTAATTTCATTTATATTTCATACATACATTATACGTGCATTTATAAACACATTATATGTACCAAAACAAGTTACACCTGCCCTTCCTAGTCATATATTGTTCTTATATTGCTGTTCCTATCTTTTTTACCAAGTGTTGTATTTATTTAGGTGTACTAAATAGTAATATGTACTATATAAATCAAAACTTTGTTTAATAGAATGTTTTGTAATGTGCAGATTCAAACGTATTTTTTTCTCTTCCAGATAAAATAGTCATTTTAATGTATCAAGAATCACTAATAAAACAGCACAATATGATAAACAAATTGTACATTTGAAATAAGTGTCAGTCTATTAATAATGATAACTATTAATTTCATGATGGTTGACAGGTATTGCTCATCTGTAAAATAATAGCATGAAGTTGAACAACAATCGTATCTTATAAGATACATCATATTTTAATTCTAAATGCATATATCTAAGTGGTAAGTTCTAGTTTTAATTCTATCACAATTTAAAATAGTATACAAAATGTTTCAATTTCCCTTTATTTGTTTACTCGTTTTCCCTGATAAAACAGGAAAGTAATGTACAAAATACTTATAAAAATAAGATAATTAACTCTGCACTTATTATAAAATTATTGGTTAAACTTTCATATTCAAATAATTTCTGTCATAATATGCTACAATTATAATAATACAATCAGACTCAATGACAACTGTTGTACTTTGTTTATTTTTTTTTAAAGAGAGAGGGACAGTAAGAGGAAGAGAGAGAGAAAGAGAACTGATTTTTATTTAGCTTTTCATTTGGCTCTAGTGCTCAGACACTTCGCTGTGTATGTGGTGCTGCCATTTGAACCCCGCGTCCCTGCGCATGCCAGGCAAGCGCAGAAACCACTGACCCACGGCTCCAGCCCCTACTTTAAGCCTCTTAAAACATCTATCTTAAATGATCTACTTATGTGTTAAATCAATTGTAGATTTTTCACAATAGCAACTTCTTCCAAATGATAGTGAAATACTTCATTTGTATCAGGAACATTTTGATCTTTATATTCCATTCCACTTCAGGAACATGCAAAGAAATATCCAAATCATTATACAATTGGGAATATTTTTTAAAATTCATTTTAAGATATCAAAAAGGAATTGTGGGGCTGGAGCAGTGGCTCAACAGTTGAAGCACTTGCCTGGCATGCAGGAGGACCTGGCTTCAAACCCAGCACCACATACACAGGTAAGTGTCTGAGAAACTAAGGGCAGATAAATAAAAGAAGAAAAATTAATTCTCTCTCCTTCTTTCTCTCTCTTTTAATATAAAGAAAAGAATTGTGGAATTTTCCTCTAAACAGTCTATAATTGAGATTTTAAAACAGTAAATTATATTCAATATTAAAAATTGCACATTCTTTAATTCCAAATAAAAATTCAGGGAGCATGAAACAGATTTGGAAGTGTTTGTTTAATGAATACACAAGCAAAAGAACAAAATGGTAAATTTGATTTCTAAATAGTGATGAGCTAGAGAAAAGGAAACATCTTTTTCTATTGTTTTCTGAGACACATTGTTAGAAATAAAGCATTCCCTTGGCACACATCAAAGTTGCGAGCAGGGCAAAGGACACAGCATTGTCAAGTAAATCTATTTAATAGACCTTGTTGATTAATAAGCATCATTTACTTATTACAGATAAACTCATCCAACTGTACTCATAGTTTATAATGATAGAGTCACAGCACAAAAAAATAGTTTCTGAAATCAGTGCGATAATTCAGCCTCCACAGAAACATTAGCTTATAATTGGTTTAGTTTTTATTAATTTCCATTCTTGCTGGGATATTTCAATGGGAAGTTAGTATCCTTTCTAAATTGCTTCACTGGGTGCAGTAAAATATTTGAGTCAAGTTTAAACTAACTTAATCATTGCTGGTAAAATGTGATTAATATAAAAGGCAAAACCTAGAAAGTTAAACTTGCAATTGTGTAAGTAAACTTGAAATTGGAAATGGAGATTCAAAATAGCAATGAAAATCAGACAGGCAAATTCAAAGAACCAAGCATTCCATGGTGAAGCAATATTGCTGAAAGAATATCTATCACCTCTAAAAGTTAAAATATTTGTAACTAGCATTATCTGACAAATACCTCATGAATGAAAACAACAGTTCAATGAGTTCTCTAAATATAATGATATCCAATACTATGGTTAAAGTTGTGCTCTTCGAATACATCTATTTTATATGAAAAGTGCCAATTTGCAAACAGATGATTTATTGCTTTCCATGAGTAGGGAAAAAGACCTTACAGCAACAAGACAAGAGGATTTGTTTGCGCTTTCACAAGAAGCAATGAGGCTAAATTTAGGGAGAGCCTTTGTCTTCTCCCCATGTTTTTCTGTGCCTTCCCACTTTTCTTCTTTCCTCTCTTTCCTCCTTCCTTTTTTCCCTCATCACCTTTAAAGTTAGTGCATTTTAATTCCATATGAGCAAGAGATTCCTTGCCATGTTTTCACAGGGATAGGGCATAATCTGGTCGGTTTTGTTCTCTGGCTCCTGCTCCTCTTCCCTCTCTCTGCATCATCCCCTTCCTCTCCTCTAAGTTCATAACATCCCTTCTTCATTGCTGGCTTTTTCTCTATGAATTCCACATATGAGGGAAAACCTTCTGCCAATGTCTTTCTGGTCTCGGCTTTTGATTGGCTTCACTTCTTGTACCAGTGCTGCTGAACTGGGTTGTATTTCAGATCATGGGACCTTTCAAATTTGAATATGAGAATACTTGCGTAAATGAAAACTTTGATTCAATTAGTATTAGTAGGACCTAACATTACCAATTTGTCACAAGCTTCCGAGAAATGTCACTGCCTACTCTTCCACAAACCCACTTTGTAGCATCAGCATGTATTATTAGTGTCTTTTTAAAATACATTGACACGGAATCACCTAATTCCTATGAAATGAAAAATCACTGGCAATATAGTAAGAGACTTTATAGTTTTAATAAGTTGCATAGTTGATTCCAATGTGCAGTCCAGGGTTGAGAACTATTTTGTCCAGTAAAAATGGGAAAATTCTCTATGTCACTTATACAATTTGATTGACAGATTAATTATACTTTGTCTGAAAATCACAATACCATCTTGATTTCATTTCCTATTTGTATTCTGAAGTGCACTATCACTAATAGGAAATCAAAGATAGATGAGCAAACAGTAAAATTTGGGAGGAAAATGATCTATACTAGGGACACAAACATGACTTGGCTCATTCTGAAGGCAAAGTTTTTGAAAAAAAATTTTTTTCATCAGCATCTCATGCAGCAGCTGTGTGCATTAAATGCATCATGAAACAACCCTTAATTCCATTGCGAAGTGTATTTTAAAGCACATTCATTTAATTTTTTTCATTTTTTCTCAATTAGTATCAACAATCCATATTTCTAGGTTGCCTATATTAATTATTACAAACAAAATTTTGATAATTTGTGCCCATTAAACAGATTATGTCCATTAAGTAGTACTTCAATGGAGTATTTTTGAGGTTATGTTACATACTTGGAGGTTTGTACAAGAAGAAAAATGCTCAGGTTAAAGACAGGTGATTTTGGTTGGATATTGAGAAGAATTTATTAACTGTTAGAGTGATAAAAACACTGTAATGAGCTCCTGAATGGGTTTCTTGAGTGTTTATTTGTCAGTATTTTAAGGGAAATCTCTTCTGGATGCTTTAGACATCCACTTAATTAAAGGCAGGAGTTTGATGAAATGTTCTCTAGAGGTGCCTTTTAGCTTTAGAGTCCAATATTGTTTCCTATGAATAGTGAGATGGTGCCTAAAAAAATGAGCAGGTTTTCAGAAGCTTGGAGAGAAACCGATGAAACTCACAAACCATCCAGAACAGGCGCTGCTCACAGAGCATACTTCAAGGTGTGGGAAATCAGGTTTAAGGAAGCCAACACTAACGTACACACTTCTATTCATTCTCCCAAAGGAGAACAGCTGGGCACATCTCTGTATCCAAGTCAGGCAGACTTTAAGGATCGAATAGGAAGATTTAAACTAAAGATGGCCAGCCCTCCTCCTGCATTCTGATTCAGAAATTCTGGGGAAGGAGCCAGAAAATTCATTTTGTGTTAGGACCCCCAAGTTTTTCAGAAGGAGGTTTTATAAGCCAATAGTTTGAAGTTTCTCCTTGAAGACACTCTATTTTTTTCTTAAGGAAATGTTCCTGGGGCGGGGGGGGTGGGTGTAAAACATTTATTTAGATGGAAAGGCTGGTGCAGAGATGGGTCTTAAGCTGGAATGCTATTCCTTATCTCCCTAAATTACAGTTTAATTAAGCCAAAAATTGTCTCCATACACAGTAAGTCCTTATGAGAAGCAGAGGTGGGGGGGATTTTTCACTTTTAGGAATTATCGATTATTTTAGCCAATACATAAGGTCTAACATACTGAAGAAGGCTCTCAGGTTAGATGATATCTTTCTATACATCTTATGGTTTAGATTTGCGGTGTCCCTCAAAAGCTCATATCTGATAAAATGGAAGACAGTTCAGAGGTGCAATGACTGAGCTTTGAGAGTTTTAACCTACTCAGTGCATTAATCCCGTGATAGGGGTTTACTGGGCGCCAAATATGGGCAGCTGGGGTGTGGCTGCAGTAGGGGGGGTCCCTGAGGGATGTCTTTGGGGTATATACATATAATACTTGTTGAGAGGATCTCATTCTCTCTCTGCTTCCTGGGGCCATATCCTGACCTTGTTCCTCCACCACACTCCTCCACTATGATATTCTGCCTCACCGTTGGCCCTGAGCAATGGACTTAGCTGTGTATGGACTGAGACCTCAGGATCTCTCGACCCCTAAATAACTTTCCTTCTCTAACTGTTCTTGTCAGGTCTTTTGGTAACAACAGCAAAAGAGTAGACCAGAAAAATACATTTATACTATTTTTTAACAGTGGAAACTAACAAATTAGAATTATGAAAATGTATTTTAAGTCTTCCAAATTCCCATTCTCATAACACAGAAGAAAATCTAACTGATTTTCTTTTATTCCTAATTTCTAATTACACTGATTACAGCTCTTGTAAATGAACCAATCAGTACATAGTGACAAGGTGCCCACTGTCACAGGAAGTATTTATTCCTAAATGCAAAAACTGCTCAGTTCACCTGGAAAGCAGGGCAAATACCTGTTCCTCCCTTGCTGAAACTGACATTCAGAATCGGTTAATAAAAGCATGCCCAGATTTTGGCAGGTACTAATTAAGTATAACCCTTATCCCAGATAAATCCCTGGTGACCAATGGGCTAGGACATAATAATATTGTCAGTTGCATATAGGAGGAACGGGTCTTGTCTAATCCATTCTTCATCATCAGCCACTTCATTCATTTATTTAATGAAGTTTTATTTAACCTATTTTATAAAGACAAGCTCATTGATTCATCAAGGGACCTTAAAGTTCATTTTAAACTGCACTCTTGGCCACCAGGGAAATTCACTCTTATTAATAAGACTATGGACATCTTTGTGATGTGTTTGTGAGTCAGGATACAAAGAGAAAACAATACTTTCCGATTACATTAATCAAAAAAAATTCTTAAGAATGAGTATGAGTTATTTTACATATCCCTCAAAAGACCATAGATATAGTTTTAAGACTGTAGGGAAAGGATATAAATCTCCATAAGGAAAATTTGAAAATAGTGTATAAAACATATTTCACATTAGAACTGAAGGTTGCATCTTACAGTTCGTTAGTAAATGATAGGCTGGAATAATGTAATCAAAATTGAAATAATCCAGTCATGGGCCTCTCCCAACCCAGAATGTACAAAAAGTGGTATTCAACATTTGATGTCACTTAACCTTAAAACAGACCACATATCGCCACACCAGTCTTGGTAAAAAGATATACAAAAATCACAAGCCCCCAAAATACCCTATCACTTTTGCTGATTATAGTTATCTATCCAAAATACTAGTAGAGGAGAATGAAGATTCTTTCTGTCATATCAATATGCATCTGAGTTTCCTATTCACGTTGTGATGAAAATAATTGCAAAATAATGGACGGAAAACACAGAGACTCTGGTCAGGAAAGGAATGGATAAACATCTCTTGAACCAATGAGCTATATAGTCTAAATTTCACATTCTGTTCATAAAGACATAAATTTACTTGCCTATGTTTAAATTCAGATCAATGTCCATACATCTCTGAGAGATTTCAATACCTCTGAAATATCCAGTTTTGATGAGGATTAAAAACTTTGACAAACGATCTATGTGTGTAAAATTGACATAAAATTTCTGGAAGAGTAATTTGTCCACCAAATCCATGTATGTAAATTCACATGTGCCCAGGCAAATCTATTTCTAGAAAGAAATCTGACTCCTCCTGGAAAAACATGCATTGGCGGACAATTATGAATTTTAAATGGTCTGTTTGTTATAATTGAGATTAATTCAACGTAACCCAAATGTCCACTAATCAGGAATAGGTTAAGTTAATTATAGCACTTCCATAACTCAGGAAAACACTGCAGAATTTTTAAAAATGAGGTTGACTTTTAAGTGATGAAGTGAAAGGATTCTAAAAATAGAACTTAGGATAAATAACATTAAGTGATAGAAGAACAGGAATGATGTTCTACTATAGTTCGGATCTGGAATGACCTGGAAGTTCATGTATTGAAGGCTTTGGTTCCCAGATGGTGGTGCTTTTGGAAAGCAGTGGGAACTGGGAGGTGGTGGAGTCCAGTTAAAGGACTCCTGAATGGTATATCCTGTCTGTTCCTGAAAGGTATATCTTGTCTCGGCCCCTTCCTCTCGCTCTAGCTCTGCTTTCTGGCTGTCATGAGATGAGTGGCTGACCTACAACACACCCTCCGCCACTCTGTTCTGCCTCATGTCAGGCCCAAAGTAATGGTGCCAGCTGATCGTGGAAAATTTCTGAAATCATGAGTCCAAATAAGTCTTTCCTCTCTTAAGTTGTTTTCGTCAGGTACTTTGTTAGAGTAACAAAAAGGTTACTAACACATAAACCCACTCTTGTGAATAAAAACTCCAACACATATATGTGCTTTTGTTTATACATATGGTTACTAACACATAAACCCACTCTTGTGAATAAAAACTCCAACAAATATATGTGCTTTTGTTTATACATATATGCTTGAAACATGCATACATACTTAAGCTATTAGCAAGCAATCACTTTAGGAAAAAAATGTAGGGTGGTAAAAGTGTGCTCACCAACGGAGAGACATTATTATATTTTATTCTGTACTCTTGGTACCATGTAAAGTTTTTTTTTAAATGAAAAAAAAAAAGCTGTAATGAAATAACCTCTGCATTTGGCAGAGCAAGTTAATTATCCCAGTGTCACAGATGAAGAATTTAACATTTAAAAATATTTAACTCAGCTACCCTGGGTCACATAATAAGTTATTATCAAAGTGGGGTTTAAAATGAATTTCCTGACTCCTACATCCTCAGTGATTTGTTGGCATTAAGTTAGGAGCCACAAACAACGGGTGCCTAACTGCAAAAACCAAAGGGATGCAAGGTGGGAGGTGGCGAGTTCTAGAAGTCATTTTATACACAACATGATAAAACTAAAAAAAACCCCACATGTCTACTTTACACCGCTGAAAAACAGTTTGTTCCAAAGTCAAATTAAGTAACATGACTATGAGTGATGATAACATTAAAATCAAGATATCACTCAAATGTTCTTCACACTTGTGATTAAAGTCATAGAAATAAGATTATACTTAGCATTTTATAGAATTTTGTGGAGTAGCAACTCTGACCTACAAAATTTACTGAGGAAGAAAATGAGCCCTAGTAAGGGCCAACCTTTAAGTCTCTATATCAATAACTGTTAAGAGTGATGCTATAATTAAATGTTTTAAGGATGTAAGAAAATATTTTCAAAATATTGTTTTTGTCTTTGTACAACATATTTGGGATTATGTGTTCAAAAAGAAAACCATGTCTGTCTGCAAATTAAATGAAGATCCTTCACAGTGTTTATCAAAGTTTTTTTTAAACCACAGCTTACATTACAAATAATATAATGTACAATATAACTCAGTGTACATACACATGATGAAAAGTTTCGAGGAATAAGAAACCTAATAATGTGCAAAACCTGTTGATGTTGTCTTTTCTATTCTACCCTAATCTGTTCTATTTTATTCCAATCTACTGTATTCCAATAAAAATTTAATGTTTAACATGGTCTGCTGAAGTGATTTCACATCCACTAACGAAGTTCAATCAGCAGTTTGAAAGCCTTGCCCAACTGCATGGACAAAGCTCAAATTAAAAACCAGCCCGAGGGCTCCATTTCTATATGTGCAACAAATTAACCTTCATTAGATTCCAGGAGCCTGGAGCCACTGGAGATGAAATTCCCTTTTACTGAGGTTTCAGCGTCCCAGACACCACAGAAAATCTTGCACAAAAGCATCTGCCACATGCCTTCCCGGAGTTGTGCCCTGAGACTAGTCCCACTGCTGTGTGCCCCTGATTCCCAGCCCCACTGCTGGGAAGCTGGGGTAGTGAACTCTGAACTTCTACACAGCAGTGTGTTAAACTTGGAGCTAAGACCAAACAGCATTTGTGATTCTCTTTGAGCAAAATATTCACAGAAAACAATGTAGCTGTGGATATTAGTAAAGAATTTATAAATTATCAGTGTTTTGATAAAAGAAATGACTATCTCTCTGATCTGAACAAAAGCTTAAAAATCCCCCCAAATTACAGGACATCATGTCGTAACAAATAGGGTGTGATTTAATTATCTGACCTTTCTTAAAATTCTAGGATTACATACGCAGCACACAGTTTCGAGGAAGTGCAAGTAACTACAGATAGAAACAACTAAAGACAAACCATTCAGTCTCTTACCACAACAACTTTGGGATCCATGTGCGTTGACCTGCCTGTCACGGTCCACAGTGAGAGAACAGGCAGGAGATTTCAAAACACATGGCCCAAAGTAATTCAAAATAACCTCGGTTTTAATGGCAGTTTTTACATTCCATGAAGGGGATATACCCCCTTTATGCCTCTGAGAAACTTCCCTCTTTATTTCTCTACAACCTGGAATTCTCTCATCTCCCTCTGCACTTCAGCTAGAAATGCTGAACTTCAGCTAGAAATGCTGACATACGACAGCATTTCTAGCGTCCTGATGTCCTCAGTTCAATATTCTTTTTGGCATTTGCAAATATTTCTCCTCTGTGTTTGGCATCCCACCAGTAGCATGCCAAGAAGATAGTTACAAATTTATGTTTTCCTCATGAGCCCTTAGTATGGCAGTAAGCAATATCTCAGAAATCACACCAAACTATATAATATACGGAGTATTTCTACTGAAAGTATCTCCTGTAGTTGAAATGGAAAACACCTTCTTTAAATCTTTGAGGAAAGTTATTAGATTATAAGTATTAACAGTTTATGTGAGAATAGACAACTTATCAGGGGAGATTTTTCTAATTTTCTTCAAGTGAATTATTTGGTCATTGTTAGAAACCTTAAATGTATACAAGTAATTAGTCCATTGTAATGTTTCCTTTAATTTTACAGTATCTTTAGACACTATAACTCTAAAAAAGGGAACATAGAAAATAATTGAAATCAATAAGAAGGCTTATGGACATGCAAAGTTATTAGTAAAATACAAGAGTTTTAATTAAAGGAGCTGGTTTCTTACAAAGGCAGCTGTTATCCTGATTGATCGAGAGCGCTGGCTCAGCTCTTTCTCTTTCCCCCATGAGCTCCCACTTGGTTTTCTCGGCTCTAATGGGATACTTACATCTGCACCTTAGTTTTAAACAACATTTGTTTCAAAAAGTCTATAAACACAATTACACTTACACTCATTATAGGTGGGTGTAAGCACATAAATATAATTAGCTTATTATCTTCATAATTTACAATTTTGATTTCAGAATCTATAGTTAACTTTTGGAAATTTTATTAAAAAGTATAATTCAGTACTAGGGATTGAACCCAGGATTGCTATACCACTAAGCCACATTCCCAGCTCTTTTTCATTTTTTATTTTTATTTTATTTTTATTTTACTTTGGGTCTCACTGAACGGCTGAGACTGGCCTTGAAGCTGCAATCCTCCTGCCTCAGACTCCCCAGCAGATGGGACTACAGGTGTGTGCCACAGCAACTGGCTAAGAACTACATTTTTTGATGAAATTCTGAGGAACCAAAAGATGTAATTATTTCCTCAGACTTCACAGCAGTCCCAGATCTTTTAAGACAAATGTATGAACATAAACCAGGCTAAGGTTTTAGCTTTTTGTCTCCCCTGTTATTAAAGAAAAAAATTTTAATATATTGTCACCATTGAAAGTAATTTCCATCATGCTAATGCATAATAAGCTACAGAGGAAAAATGTAAAATAATTTCTAAATTTTCCTAGCATATTCTATAATGTCTTTATAGAAATAATAAATAATATAAAGCACTATGTGGAACAAGGTTTTATTTTACTAATTTAGTAATGCCACACTCACAATGATCTACAACAGAATAAATACACTGCTGGCATTAGTTTCTGTTATTTTGTTTTGAATTAAAAAATAAGATTTTGGGATAATCTGACTACAAAGAATATTGAAATAAAGAGGAGTAAATTCTACCACCAGACCCTTTCCTTTGGTTAAAATGATGCACTAGCTTTAATCAATTCAGTAAAATTAACTGGACAGAAGTACAATTTATCTGTTGGTCCAGTAGTTGAAACAAACATGCCCTTGTTAATTTTCATGGTGTACTAATTTGGATTAGAAGAAAAATGCTTTCTATGAACTGTTGTTAAATGCATCTATATTTTTCAATTAGTTTATAGGCAAGAAATATCATTCTTAAAGCAAGTTAAGAGACTGAAAAGAATATTGAATAGTTATCAGCCTAGTTATAAAATATACAACAGAAGACAACTGAGGATACCTTTACATAAAACATAGGCAAAGGCTGGGAAAATCAGACTAATATTTTCATGTGTGCTTGTGTCCCTTTCTTCCCTCACTGCATGTTGATGCAGTGACTAAATGAGATGACATTAGGTCTAGGAGGACAAAGAAGTGTGTAAAATGAAACCGTCACCCTTCCTGATAATAGGGGATTGGAGGGAGCTGGCCTTATGTTGTGCTTGCAGATAAAAAAAGGACATGCAGTATTTATTTTAAATGAGATAAGTGTGCTTCATATATCTTGCAGGGACAGAGATAACTTTGTTCCTTTAATCATTATTATTTATTTCTTAAACTCAGTCTTTCTCACACCTACACCTATAGAGCTCAGACTTCAGAACTCCTAAGAACAGAGAGAGTTGTCATTCTCACGAGTAAGCCTGCTAAATAATACTTCCATAAGCTTCAGACTTCACATAGCAGATAAGTTTGTCTCCCCTGACATGACTACATTAATCCACTGAATCAATTTACTTAAGCTGTGCCATGGAGCAATGCGGCCACGATTTAACTGAGCTTAAAAGTGCTTTCAAGTTAGAGTCAGGCTCCACACGCAATGCAGCTCTCAGCATCCCAGCCTAAGTTGTATTTTGACCCTTTGCAGATACGCGAGAAAAACTCATGTTAGGTTTATAAGGTCAGGATGCTCAAACACAGAAAGGATTTAAAGAGAATGAAGTCAAATAAATTCAGAAAATTATACTCATGGCTAAAACTAAAAGAGTAGAACACTCAGTAAGAGTCTAATGTATAACTTGCTTACAGTAATATTTGTGATGTTAAATTGTCTAAGATTTTGCAAAATAATTTATTTGAACAAAATATTTTATGATTTAGAAAAAATGCTTTTAAAATAGCTGCTGGTTCCAGCTTATACTGTGAACATTATTAAATGCTATCGAGGCACAGTGAGGCACATAAGGCATTCAACATGTAGTCAAAGGAACTGTAACACTCAACCTGTACACAAATAAATTGTGTATACCAAACTGTACTAAAACTTTATACAGTTCTACTAAAATGTTTCTGAAAAGTTTGCATAGTGAACTCCATCTCCTTTTTTACGTTAGTCAGAATGGCAAAGATGAAGAAAATAAACAATAATAGATGCTGGAGGGGCTGTGGAAAGATAGGGACACTTAACACACTGTTGGTGGAGCTGCAGACTGCAGACTAACACACTGTTTGTGGAGCCCCTCTGGAGGCTGTACCAGTGGAGAATCCTCAAAAAACTGGGGATGAGCCCACCATACGACCCTGCTATTCCACTCCTGGGAATCTTTCCAGGGGATTTAGAATCAGCACATTATAGTGACACAGCAATATATATGTTCACAGCTGCTCAATTTACTATTGCTAGACTATGGAAACAACCCAGATGTCCCTCACTGGATGAATGGATCCAAAAAATGTGGTACATTTATACCATGGAATTTTACACAGCCATCAGAAACAATAATATTGCAGCCTTTGAAGGAAAATGGATGGCTATGGAAGAAATTATGTTGAGTAAAATCAGCTTAACCCAGAGAACTAATGGTCGATTGTCTCCACTCATCTGTGGAGGTTGGGACTAGACCCTGGCCAGTGAGAAAGTTGGTCTATTATCATGTGTTAAATCCAGATAAGATGTAATGCTATACAACATAATCCTTTTTTAGAGATATTGTGGGAAGAGGAAGGGAGGGATAAGGGTGGGTAATTGAGGGGGCACTCCTGGGGTAATTGTAATATCCAGAATCTATACACATTTTATATTATTTTGTTAAAAACTTGTATGGTTGCTCAAAAATTAAAAAAAAATTTAGAAAACAAAACAAACAAACAAAAAAAAACACAAATATCAAGCCAGGTGCAATGGTGCACACCTGTAATCTCAGTGGCTTAGGAGGCTGAGTCAGGAGGATTGCAAATTCAAATCCGGTCTCAGCAACTTAGTGAGGCCCTGAGCACTTAGAGAGACCCTGTCTTAAACTAAAAATTAAAAATTAAAAACTGGCAGGGGATGTGGCTCAGTTTTGGAACGTGCCTGGGTTCAATCCCTGGTACCAAAACACAAAACAAAACAAACCAACCAAAAATACCTTTTGTTCATTTCTGCTACTTAAAACTTCGGCCTCCTGTAGAACTCACCTCAAGCCCTCCACTGCTGTAACCAGCGCCTTTGTTCCCCAAGCATCTGTTCACTGATGACTTACACTTTCTGTCCTACCCTGTTTGGTTTCATCTTAAACAACTGTCATGATCTCTCTCCCAGAGCCTGAGCCACATGTCTTTACCCGGACTTCTCAGCAATCAGTGACACAGAGGATAACTCCTAGCACCTTTGCAAGGAGGGGACTTGAGTGGGAAGGGACCACTAGGGTATGGTGAGTGAAATATAATTTTTCCTCACTTTATTTTCCCTTGTCGAGCTGATGAACTTTTAAATACTCTTTTCTTCCTTGTCTAATGCATTGAAAGTCTCAAAAAAATCATTCACAAAAGTAAGAAAATATTTGTGAAAACATGAAGGTGAATATCTGCGGAGATGCTCACTAAAGGGAATTACAATCATTGATAAAGAAATAATCTGTAAATCAGGTGAGATCATGACTTTCAGATCCTAAAATGCACATGTGCATGGCTAAAAACACGCACAGCATACTTACTGATTTTTTTTAAAATGGAGTCAGGGTTCAGATATAAGTTTATCTTAAGTGGCCTCAGGGCAAGTAAGACATCTTAATTACACAAGAGCCATCGTAAATCTAAAGAAAGCCTAATCAACTTTACATTTAAAAAATTGATCACTTATGTTACTCTGTGGAATCTCTGAATGTCTCAAATAACTTTGGAACCTCCTACGAGGTTAAATTTAAAAAGAATGCAATTCCAATATTCAGGTCTTTCCATAAGTTTGTCTTTGAGTTGTTCCAAAATATATTTTGCCTCAGGATGCTGTGCTCTTTAAATATGTATAAGTAATTTTTCTTTCAAGTAGCTGAGACAGGGAGAGCGAGGATGGGAGCCAATGTCAAGGGCGGGCAGCCGACCCCTCACCCCAGGGCTCTGCTTTTCCATTCCCAGACTCCAGGTACGAGCCGACTTCGCAAAGTGGCACTGGCCAATAGGACCTTCTCTCCCATCTTAACTCCCTCAGATTTTAAATGGATTCAGTTTTCTAAAATACCTCCTTTAGTTTATTATATCAGCTATTATTTATTGGGTTCTTAAAACATGCCAGGAAATAATGTATTATTTTCGAATTTCATTATAAAGAAAGCAAACATCAGAGATGATATGTGTAATTCTCTCCATTTTATAGATGTGGTAGCTGAGATTTAGAAAGATGAACGCACTTGCCCAGGACAAAAAG
The DNA here is from genome assembly GCA_004027875.1 of Aplodontia rufa. Taxonomy (NCBI): domain Eukaryota; kingdom Metazoa; phylum Chordata; class Mammalia; order Rodentia; family Aplodontiidae; genus Aplodontia; species Aplodontia rufa. The sequence goes on along the minus strand of PVKS010000666.1, from coordinate 97,322 downwards.
TGGAAACAACTGGGGTTGGAATCATCTGGCTGATTTCAAAGCCAATGTCTTTGACTACCACAGGTGCCATACAGCATGGCAGCAAGAGACAGTATTGTCTTCAGATACAGGACACTGAGGTGGAAATTCTCAGTATTAGCTATGTTGAACAATCTCTTTAATCATTCCCTCAGCTTTTATTTCTCTAATTATAAATGAGTTTAATGATTACTGCCCTCTTTGGCTCACACAAAATTCACTGTAAATGAAGTGAAAAAATGAAATATTTTATAAACTATAAAGGTCATTGCTAATGTATATCACATTAAAATGTGTACTTGTATACATTAGATATATGAGTATGCTGAATTTAAGTCTGTTAGTCTGTGGAGCAGGCACAGTGACTATTAAATGGACGTTAGGTTATTGTAAGCTTAATTTATGTGCAGCAACTTTAGTTGAATTAAATGACTTTGTGTATAATGATTTGATATATAAACTATGGCTTGAGATTTTTCAAAACCAAGACATACCCCCCTTCCACCTTGGTGGCAAGTGATAAACTCCATAAAATGTACTAGAAGAACAAGTATTTCTTTTCTCTTTTTTTAAATAGAGGAACAGTGAGAGAAAGAGTGAATCAATTTTATTTAGTTTTTCATGTGACTTTCGTTGCTCTGAAATCTCATTGTGCATGTGGTGCTGGAGTTCAAACCCACATTCTCGCACATGCAGGCAGGTTCCCTAATCACTGAACCACTCCAGCCCCAGAACACGTATTTTCTTATGACACCTGCAGATAGAAGAGCATCTGTCCCTCATGAAGGTCAGAGAACCAGGAAGCGAAAACTGTCAAAAACCATTCCCCTTTTTCTCTCCAAGTCAGGAGACCTGAGTGCTTTATGCTTTACTGTGTCTAAAGTCTGGTAATTTCTGATTCTCATTAATGCACATGGTTCAGTAGTAGATACCTCAGTTAGGTTTAATATCTTTTCAGATGTAACCAATACCTTTGGATCTCAAATCTAAAGTCTAAGAAGAATCTTATTGGCTCAGCAGGGATGAAGCATTCACTCTGATTATGAGATTTCTCAACTCTCAGTACTAGTAACATTTGTACTGAAATCCTCTTTCTTTGGGCGGTGGGAGGGCTCTCTTGTGCAGTGTTGGATGTTTAGCAGCCTCCCTGTCTCTTCCTCATTCCTTCCAGTAGATGTTCCTCCTCACCTGCCTGCTGCGAGAAGCAAAAAATTCACACATCATCTCTTGGAGGACAAAAATCACCTCTAGTTGAGAACCACTGCCCTGTGACCAAGGATGAAATGTCAAATAGAACAAACGTGGCTACAGAGACTGACCCTTTAAAAAAGGAACAGGTCTCAGAGAAAGATATATATTTGCTTGGCAATTATCCTGAATGTTGCCTACTATTAAAAATAAGAGATGATGATAGAAATTATGACATAAATTTTTGAACAATTTAATCAGATCTATTGAAATAAAAATCAAAATTTTAATACTTTAAACAAAATGTAAATGGAAGGAAAATTTAACTTTCAAACAAGGTTGGGGAAAACCTGTTATATTGTTTACTTATTCTACCTTGATATGGTGATTTCCAAACTTTTTCCTCATATAAACCAGAGAATATTACTATCTATATGTAACTGTTTAACATATGTACTATATTTATAATCTAACTATATTGCTATATTTTGCATTCTACAAAAATACATGTAAAATGAGACAAAGATGAAATTGCTAATTAAGATTATTAATTGGTAATTATTAATTGCAGCCTGCAGGAAAGCATCTTTCACACCCCTGTGAAATACAGTAGGTAAGTATCTAAGAGCTCATTGTCTAGTTTGACAACTCAGAAGTGTTTTTCCATAAAGACCACGGATTCCCATGCATATTAAGGAGTCCCATGGTTCCTTATCACCTCATTGCAAATTGCTCTGATGATTCTTCATTATGTTAGAGATCTGGACTTTCCACAGTTGGCCTCATCGATATCATCCTGGCATTGCACACTCTGTGGTTTTGACTTCTTTGCTATTAAAACATTGTCTCCATGCAAACATTGTAGTGAATGAATTTCATGCAGTTGTCTAATTATACATTAGAATCCTGTTTAAAATTCTTGTCAAAACATTCCTGCCATAAGGTTTTGTTTCTATTAAATAAATTAATTTAAATCTACATAGAAATACTGTTTTTCATCTAACCCTTTGACAAAGACCCAAAGGTTTGATACCTTACTGCTTTGCCCAAGGAACAGGCAGACAGACATTCATAGACATTGTTCCTGGTGGAGGTAGTTTTAAGCAACCACCACTGAGAATAAGATGTCCTTGTTGGTGATGTCTATCAAACTGCAAATTAACATATCCATGACCCTGCAAATGCCTCTTATAAGAATACCACAAATAATTCACACACATATGGATGGACTAAACAAAACAAGTGCAGTCTAATGATCATCGAGGGCCCATATGTTAAAGACTTGGTCCCCAACAAGCCTTGGTGTCACTGGGTGGTGATAGAACCTTTAAGAGGTAGGGCCTAGAAGGAAGTTTTAGGTCATTGAGGGTGAGCCCTCAAAGGGAACTTTCAGGCCCTGGCCTTTTCTCTTTGTCCTGCTCCGTCACATTCTCCCTCCCATGACGTATGAACTTGGAACAGGCCTAAAGCCAACATGGCCAATTGCTCATGGACAAAAACCTTCAAAATGGTGAGCTAAATAAACCTTTTCTCTTTATAAGTTCATTATTTTGGATATTTGCTACAGTAATAGAAAACTGGGTAACAGACAGTACAACATGCAAAAACCTTCCAATATCTGAGTGAAAAGGGGTGAGCTATATTCACATATGTAGTTGCGTATGCATAAATTATCTTTGAGAAGAATACATCAAAATTACCAATAATATTTGTTGCCTATTGAGGAGTGGCTGAGGGTCAAAGGAGAGCCATAGGCAAGAAGTTACCTTTTATTTATCCTATCATATTTTATGAATTTGGAATAAAAGAATGCTCACAAATTTAAAAAATAAATGTAAGAGATCATTTACCACTAAAAATACATCTTTTCCTGTACTTTTTCCTTTGGTATCTTATCCTAAAGCAGTTCTCTTTGTATCTTTTTATTCAAACAGAATCTAGCAAATATCATGAAGTGAGACAAATTAGTAATCCCTAAACTTTCATCCAAAAGTTTAACAAGGTTTCATATATAATATCTGTATGTTAAAATTTCCTACAATATTTTCTGACTTCTACGCTCATAAAGGAATACTTTTAGATCACCAGCACACTGTTTTTCTTATATTATTATTCTAGTCTTTGTCATTGCAGCAGGAAGAACAAGTATTTTCCATTTCTTTAGGACATTTTGCTTTCCATTTTTAAAGAAACCATTTATACTTAAGAATGGTGAAAATTCAGTGGTGGCTTAAAAAACTTGTGATTTTAAGAATGCTGAAAATATTAGACGTTTATCTCTTTTACTCAGTATGGTTTGATTTTCAATGCCTTCACAATGATGACGGCTTCATATCTACATTAGTTGAAAACTAATACAAGAAACATACTCTAAGGGCAAGATTCATATTAACAATGGTGAACTTGTATGCATACCTCACACAGTTTATACTCCAAGCCTAGAACAGTGCCTGGAATATAGCAGGTGCACAGTATCCTTTCTTTCTTCTTCTTTTTTTTTTTTTTAGAAAGAAAGGGACAGAGAGAGACAGAGAGGGAGAGAAAATCACTTTTATTTAGTTTTTCATGTGACCTTCCTTGCTCCAAGACTTCATTGTGTATGTGGCGATGGGGTTTGAACTTGCATCCTTGTGTATGCCGAGCCACCACTCTAGCCCTCCTTTCTTTTTCTAATCAATGAATGGTAATATAACTGCTTGGGTAAGGTACTAAAATATGCATTTTATCTGAAATTGAATTAACTTAATTTTTCTCACATTTGAATTTCCTATAAATATCAGAAGCAATTACATATTATATAATTTATTTGGCCTTTGGCCACCTCAAGCTTATGTTATTCTATTTTTATTTTATTTTATTTTTTTATTTTTTGTGGCTGTTGAGGACTTACAAGTCTGACAGTGATTTTCTGTGGGTCCCCAGCATCTGCCAGTACAGGACTTATGGCAACGTCCACCTGTAGAAGAGGAAAAAGAGGGGGAAAATGTCACGCAAAATTTCATCTTTTACTCATGGATGAGGAGGGACTCCCCAAAGGAAGTACTTTTGCTACTTTATGAAAATTTTTATGTCATGTTAGAGTTAAGATCTAGTGTGTAAAATACCCACTTAAAGTAGCTTAACCTGAATGTTCAATATATGTAAAACTGAAGTACAATCTGTTGGTATTCAAAATCCTCTCAGCATTTTACACGAAAAAGAAATAAATGAATCTGTAAATTTTCCCAGAATATCGGAAGTAAATCATTATATTAAATAAGTTTCATTTTGTTGATGATTATTGTATTGATCTATTCTACTTAGTATAATTTCCAAAGTTCACAGCTTACTGATTCCAACAGATACTGCAAATTCAGTTAATAGATAAAAAATAAATCACGTTGATGAAAACAAGAATATATTTTTTGAAATACACGACAATACATCATAATACAAAGTAAAATCAAGAAGAGCTATACTTTATAAAACAATTTAAGTTATTTGAAAAATGCTTTCAAAATTTTTATTGATAGCATCTGCATTTTCAAGTATCTGCCTTTAACTCCTATGGTGGCATCGTTATCGACAGTGGATGTTGGCTTCAACTAGCATGACTGTCCCACAGAGAAATCCCCATGAGGACTCAATAATAAAAATACTACCCAGAAGAAATTATGTACAAGGACTTTGTTTGAAGTTTGTTTCTGAATTTCATTCTAAATTTGGACATATGAAATATTTTTAGAATGAAAAATAAACATAAAAATCTATTAAAGCTAAACTTTTCTTACAAAGCTTCTTATTAAACGTCTGTAAAATTTCAAGCAGTAATTGTGAATTCAGTGTTGAACAAAGTGAATTATATAGTGAAAATTATCAAATAGAGTTTACCAACTATTTCCATCCTCCCTTGACACATATTTTGAATACTCAGCTGGAACATTCTTACTCCTTGGAGGTTTTCCCCCTTACATTGAAACTGCCTGAGTGAACCCACAGTGACAAACATCTTGAGACTTATAATACAGATTTAGGAGATAGCGTTCTCTAGTTGATCTCAGCCCATCCCCATGGTCTGCCTTTGGAACATCGCAGTACTTTTTCCAAGTCAGTACAAGGCTCAATTCTCCAGGCATGTTTTTAAAGAGTGTATGGATCCTTGCTACAATAGAGTTTATTTAAAGCAGTTCTGTTTGTGATCGCTGCTACTGACATCACCAATGCATAATATCCTGTCACTCTGCCATCTGTTTATTTAGATCTAAACACATTATAACCACATAATGCAAGCTCATTCTAGCTGACAGGAAAAGGACTCCATCTGGCCTGAACAATATAACTTTAATCAATGATAATGATGATTATTATTAAAAACTTACTAGAGTTCCTTTGTATGAAGCTAATAAATCTAAATTGATTTATACCAGCGGAAATTAGAAAGGACTGTGAGACAAACCGGGAAGCAGGGAAAACTTTTTGAAGAGCAAACTTTTTTTTATGAGAAAGTAGCTTACTAATGTGTCTTCTTAGGTATGTTAAAATCCTTTGAATAGACCCACTAGGTGGTCTGTTAATTGAAGATAGCTGAAGAGAGGGTGACCTACCAGTTAGTCTATGACTTCTTTAATTGCATTTAGAGCTAATAAAATATTTAGTTTATTTTTATGGACAGAATTCTATCTAGTTTGAAAAATAAAAGAAACGGGGAAATAGTGACATTAATAACTGACATTTTAATGCTATCAATATTCACTTTTTATGAGACTAATATATTTTGACTTTTTATATTTCAAGTTTCAATTCATCATCAAGAGATAGGCTCCCAGATTCAGCATAAAAAGGTTAACAAATAGATATAATGTTTGTGTTTGTTTGTATTAGTTAAAATTAATTTTAACAAATGTATTTCATGAAATATTGTCCATGGCTCCTGACAAGGTATCAGGGTCAAACTCTCTTAATCCCATATATTTGCTGTTTTGAGATTTCTTTTGGCAGTTTCCATTTCTCATCTGTTTTTAAACAAAATTATTATTACTGGTATACAAGGAAAAGCAGCTGCTTCTCCTCTTGGATTCTGTGTACTCTTCTATTCCTTCCACACCTTTGAGAAGTGAGAGGAGATGGTCCCTCAGCCCCCGCATTGCAGAATCCATTTCCACCATTGCCCTGGAGGAGTTACATTGGCCTGGGCTTCCATAAGTGGCTGCTCAGCCTGCCCTGGCTTCATAAGGGTCTCTCTGGAACTTTGACTCTTAGAATCTGCCCGGGTACCCAGTTCAGGTTTGATCATCAAAATGGAGCACTAGATGACGCATGTATCAACACCATTTCCACTGATTTGTTGCAATAAACTAAATGTCACAAAATCTTACCACAGTCTCAGTCCAGAGATTTTTTTGAATTAACCATTTACTATACTTTCTGCCACCCTAGCCAGTCTGGTTCTATGGATTATTATAGTTACATGATTTAAAATATATTTAACCTTTTATACCCACTATTTCTACTGCATAAAAATATCAAAGAGATGGTGGGGTAGAAAAACTTACTGTTTCCATAGTAATTATCTGTCTAGCACCAGAAAAACAACAAAAAGTTTCTACTAGTTTTGCCTCTATCTATCGCCTTATAATTACTTCAGAAGTACCCTTTTTGTTCTGTACATCAGGTATTATGTTTTAAGTGCTGGAGATAAAATATTGAGCTGAAACAGACATCAGGGAGTTTAGAATTCATTCCTCACCAACTGAAAGTAAAAGGTTTTGCCTATTCTGTATTTTAAGTTCATCATATATGGGATTAATTGGAAAAACAAATAAATCTGAAATTTAACAGTGTTCCCAGTCAGGAAAGAAGAGTAGGACAAGGCCACTTTGAGCTAGAGCATCCCAATGTAATACCTATGGCTTGGAATTCTGCTGTGCTCTTCGTATACTGATTTATTTTCACATTATCTAGAATGAGATGGCCCCTGAGCATTTCAGTGGAAAGGACAGGTATGAAGTCCCTTTTGTGTCTCCTAACAGAGATACAAACGTAAAATTTCTTATTGGGAATATTTTCCCTGCCCTGTGTTCTCAGGTATACAGTATTTTTCAGTAGCCCTGATTTCATGAAGAAAGTAGACACTATAAGTCACTAGTATTTTAGTGTAAATTAGCTTTATAACCTCTTTTCCTATACATATGTTTTTAAAATCAGGATTGCAAAGAGAAAAATCTCATCAGATATTAGAATATAAAAATGGGGACAATATATTGTGACTTTACCATTTCTGTCCAAATCTATCCATTTCCCTGTCTCAACCTATTACATGACTATTTTCCATTGTTTATTGCAATAATCCTCTTAAAGCTATGCGATAAAATATACCGCTTTTTCACTTAAAAATGAAGAATTTGACATTTCCATATGGCTTAGTGAGAGCACAGCTATTTAAATTAATATCTGCTGTCATTCTGACTCAACCAAAGAGACGAAATAAAAAATAAAACCAAACCATAAACCAATATTTCTCTTTTGTTAGTAACTATATCAATCCTTAAAAATAAGGGCTGATTTTTCCAAATCGGCATTATTTCAATTCATAAGCAGTTCCCTCTGCTTTGACGATGTATTATTCATGACGGAGTCAGCAAACAGGACTGAGTTCATCTTTTATATTTGTCCAGCAGAAGCTACTAAAATTGTAGCTTTTCCATTCGTTTTTTAAGAAAGCGGAGTCCTTGAGCTGCTTTTATATTTTAAGAGTCATAAATTCATACTAGAAGTTTTGCTTGTTTGTGCAACTGCCTGACAGAAGAGATGAGATTCAATATCTACCTCTGTAGCGCTTTCTGCAAGTAATATGCTAGGACAGTTGAAGAGTTACAAAATATGGAGTCACTGGAGACCATAAAAGATTATATCCTAAAACTGCCTCTAGCTACAGGCAGTGTAGTTATATCCCTGGATTCTTCCTTCAGTCCTTTTAAAAACTGGCACTCTTGACCTCTTAAAATGGCTTTTACTGGGGAAGGAAGTGAGAAAATAATATCATTTTCATGAGCATATAATTCAAAAACGGGAATGGAACATTTACTGAAAGCCTGCATTAAACCAGTCCCTATTCTTGGTGGGAGGATTAAAAAATGAGGAAGTCAGCATCCTGCCCTCTAGGAGCTTTCAGGTCCCAGGAAATCAAGAAATTGGCAAGTAGTCATCATAACATAGAATGGATTGTAACACAGGTTTGCATAAAGTGGAAAGGAAGGATTTGAGAGAGACTCTGGAGAAGAGTGGGCATTTCAGGTAGGATTTGTGCAGTAAAGAAGGAAGGGAAGGATCCCCAAGACCAAGGTCTAAGCTAAGCAGTGGCCAGGGTGGGCACAGCTCTTTGGGTCACAGAATACAGTTTACAGTCTCTTGAGGACAACTTGCAGGAGTCACAGAAGCCGGAGTGTGAGATTACAATGTGTGCTGGAAGACTCCTAAGCAGCTTGGGTTCACTCTGCACAGGTATTATGCAATTGGCCAATGTTTTTGAGCACTGAAGTGACATAATTTGACCTGCAGTGTAGAAAATATTTTTGAGTCAGGGCTGCCAAAAGTTAGTGTTGACATCTGATTAGCCTATGCAAGATGCTGATTTTATAGTCCTGGGTGAAGTATAGAAATCCATATCTTTAAAAAGCATTATTAGGGTGGCTGGCGCAGTGGCTCAGCATTTACGGTGCTTGCCTGGAATGTGCAAGTACCTGAGTTCAAACCCAAGCACCACATACACAACACTGTCGGAGCAATGAAGGCCACATGAAAAACTAAATAAATTCTCTCTCTCTCTCTCTCACTGTCCCTTTCTCTCTCTCCCTCTGTCTCTCTTTCTCTCTCTCTCTTTTTTTATAAAAAATCAATACTAGGGATTCTGATGCTGACAGTTTCAAAACCAGAGAGAGAGAAGAGAAGAGATGAAATGATGATCTGCCATATAATTCCAAACTCGGTTAGCATCCTGGCTACATTTTGAAACAATATTTAAGTGTTAGATGTGATCAGAGGTAGGTATCCAAACTCTCAGACTTAGTGTTAAGATTTAATAGTCTCTACGTCCCAGTGTTTGCTCCTTGATTTGTAGACATATTTCTATCAAATTATACATTTTCCCAGGAGTACTAAAATATGTAGTCTGTGTTCATATTTAAATTATAGACCACTCTATATGTGAAAGTATCAATATAATTCCAGCAAATGACATATTAGTAGGAGTTAATGACATGATTGTAACGTGAAGTTGCTCTTCTCCATCAGATATTAATGCTTCGCTGTTCTTCTCTGACAGTTCCCATTGTCCTGTGTTTATCATTCCTCCACTTTTGTTATGTAAATTGACTTTGCTTTTTCTTTCAGTCTCAATTCAATTTTCCTATCTTACCTCTTACTTTGAAAGTTTATTATTGAATAGAAGCTTTAAGTTTTATACATTTTGATAGAAAAAGATATGCAAGCATTTTCACTTGCTTAGGAAGAAGTTAATTTCTTTTTAAAAAATATACAGTTGGAAATTTTAATCTCCTAATAAATTTAATAGGGGGTTAGTAATTCAAAATATTATAAGTAGTCACTATACTGAAGCAGAAATAGGTTTTGTCAATATTAAAGTAGATTTTTCTACAGATACAGTCATGTTATTCAATCAAGCAGTCTGTGGCTAAGGATTTAGAATAGCATATATACTCATGATTAAGATGAATTTTAAGTAGAAGTGCGAATATATCAAATTTAGTCTGTAACACTTCTGTCTACTACCATAGGGGCTCAACTGGCTTCCAGAGTACACAATATCTTCCCCAGCACCACCTCAGAAAGGGTTTCAGATAGGACAGCTGATGGACAGACCAATTATTATGGCACAGAGATGTGCAAAGATTTGATAGGACTGAGTCCTCTGGAAATTGTCATTCTTCTTCAGCCCCTCTGGACACACAGACCAATCCCAAGGAGAAACAAAAATGGCAGAAATACAGGTACAGATCAATGGCTACATATGTTAAGGTGCGGAAATCCACAAGAGTGCCATTTTTCAAAACCTCTTAAGTCATGAATAGGCGCAACCAATTATTCTATTAGTAACTTGAGCATAGATTTGTTGTCACATATAGATTCAAGCGGAAAAGCCAGATCAACAAGAATTCCACAGTCAAAAACAAAATGGATAATAATCTATTTAGATTAAAATTTCTGATTTTTGCTTATGTCTGTAGATCCCTGTGATCATAAGAATCACTGATAGAAGTAATCTAATACATATTATAGCAAAGATAAAACAGATGTAAACAGACTACAGAAATCCCATTTCTGAATGAGTGCAAAGATATATATTAGTGTCCTGTATATCCTACACTCCTCCCCACACATCTTCAAATTTCTTTAAGCTATTTCAACCAATAGAAATGAACTTCAAAAAGAAAATATTAGAGTACAAACACTTTTTTAATTGATTTTTTTAGGTATGCATGATTTATGCATATACAATGTCATAATTATAAATGCGTGGAGTTTAACTTGTTCTAAATCAGGCCCCAGGTTTTTCAGTTCCCCTCCTTCCTCCCACTCCCTGTTCTGTTTTGATATTCATGACAATAGAATATACATTGACATAATTATAAGAGCTTGGAATATACCTTGCTTTAACTCAGTTCCAGTATTTCCCCTTCCTATCCCTTCCTCCTAACTCTGTTCTTTGTAGATATATTTGACAATAGGATAAAGATTGACATTTTTATAAATGGATGCAGAATAAGACAGGGAAAATTTGTGGAATCAATTATACTTAAATTTCCTCTGTTCATATATAGATGTATTATAGTGAACCTCATCAACACATATATCAACAAGTCACTGAATTAAAAAAAAAACTATTAGTAAATAACAGAAAAATCTGTAAAAGGAAAGGAAAGAGATGGGAAGGGAAATAACTGGGGACTGAATTTGAGTAAGTTTCATTGCATGCTTTTACAAAAATGTCAACGTTTATCCAAATGCTTTTTGGAAAGTCATGCTACTAATAACATAAAAAGACTAAAAATTATAAGGAAAAATGAAATTTTTTCCTGAGAAAATAAAATCTTTTATATATGATGCTGTCAAAATTTGATAATAAATTAACTAATTATAAAGTACTAATTATCACTTTATAGCTGTTAGTGCAATACAGGAGTTCCACCTACTGTGGAATAGAATTAGCTTAAATTAATAAAAAATGCATTTGCAAACATATAGATATGAGATCTGAACAGACTGAAAAATGTTACCAGCAGACTTGTTGAATACATTAGGATGTGTCTGTTGCATGTGGTCAACAGTATTAATAATGATTTCACTTAATATGAAGCCTCCAGGGCCACCAAGAGCACCCAGGGGCATCCTTCAGAGGATAATCCATTTAGGTGATACCCACTCACAGGTTTAAATTCACAACCTCTTCAGCCATCTGTGGTAGCTCTTCTAGGGACATTGGAAGCATTTCACCTACATTAACTCATTCGATCCTATTATACCTCAAATACCCTACAATATTTGTATCTGTAGCCCAGTCTATGTGAAAATGTGCTTCCCATCTGTTCACAAAACTTCTCCACCTATACAATTAGCAAGCATTTGAATGTTTTTATGAATCCCTGATCTTCCCATCCCACCAAAATATAATTCCTATACAGATGTCCCCATATCAGGCAATGGCAGTTAAATCTTTCCAGAAGTTCACACTAAATATTTGGAATTATCCTCAGCTCTTTTCCCCCCCTTTCACAATTCAGAGCCAAATTCATTAATATGTCCAATTGTCCCTACCTTCAAAATAAGCCCAGTATTCATCAACTCTCACAACCTGCTCCATTATAATTATAAGATAAGTCACAATCATTTCTTGCTTAGATTAATACAATATGGGTAATCTAGTTTCTTCTCTGGTCCATTTACAATATCTTCTCAATATCACCATAGTGATCTTAGTCCACATCAAAATGCAGAAAATATATTTAAAAACATAAAAATTATTCATAACCTTTGCACAATGATTTTTTTAAAAGAAAAGAGGTACAGAGAGAGAGAGAGAGAGAGAAAAGCAATTTTTATTTAGTTTTTCATATGACTTTGTTCCTCTGACTTTGTTGTGTACGTGGTGTGAGGTTTGAACCTGCATGGACGCACATGCCAGGCAAGTGCCGTAACCTCCAAGCCCGCTCCAGCCCCTGCACAATGATTTTTCATGTTTTTGAAGTATATGTTATTTTAAAGTAATATAATACTTTGTATAGTTCTGTGACCTATTTTCACTTCATATTTTATTCTAAACCTTTTTGAGCCACATTAAACCAATGTAATTTTAATTTCTTTCAGTGGATTTACCTTCTATCATATCACAATTCAATGAGCTATTTATGGGATATTTTTGCTGGAGAATGTAGGAGATCAACACATTTTTATATAGAAATGAAGAAAGTATTACTAATTTCATGTTACGTTTTTCAGAAGATTTGCTGTTCTGGATATCAGAATTTGGCCATGCCTTTCCTTATAACCTCTCTTAAAGCACTGATGGGACCTGGGGTAGTTGTATGAATTGCAGATGAGTGGCACATATATCAGAACAGGTGATGAAAGGATTGATGTGCTGGCCTCAACAGTGTGCCAGAGGTCTCCGAACACATCTATCATATTTGACCTTTTCATCATGGAGTTGGATACAACATTTGAAATATGCTTACGGTATTTGCAAATGACAGAAATCTGGAAAGGGATAGCAAATGCTCTTGTGGACAAGACTGTCCACAAGAATTGGTAGATGAGATGATTAAGCAAAACTAACAATGTGAAATTTCATTGCATCAATGCAAATTCCTGCATTTACATTGTGGTTCTGAATCAATGATTCACATAAACACCAACAGACACACACTTACACACAAAGTCTGTCTGGTGTGAGACATGTCAGAATTTCAATTATCACCCCACTATTGGGTGTATTACTCCTCATGCAGGTTAATTAACTTCTCTCACTCCGGTTTTGCTTTTGTTCTTTGTATCTAAGTGTTTGTCCTAGACAAGGAGGTTGACACCAGCCTGCATGACACATACTAAATGACATCATCCACACTGTCCTCCTCACCATGCAGTCTCACATTTACTGAGCACATTCTACACAGTGGCGCATGTGTTCTACACAGCTCACTGAACTTGCACAGCATTACAACATAAGTAGATTATTTGTCATATTTTAAAAGAAAATGGAAACGATTCTTTTAAGTGGAGCCAGAAAATTGTCCTTTATAGTATGTCACTCTTTCTTACACATAGCACATTCACTAGTCAGAAGAGTTTGTTCTTGACCATTTTTTCTTTTCTAATTGACAATTACTTTGATTCTACTACTTGTTTATTAACGCTCAGCAGCAAATGGTTCTAAAATAAATGTCAATTAAATATAAACACATTTTAGTATTTATATGAATTTGTAAAGGAGAATGGGATAGGAAATTAGAGCCCGCAGTTTAGAGAAACTAAAATTAGTAAAATGCTATTGAGTACATAACCAATTTACAATATTGTCAACTACTTTCCTAAGTGTTCATATATATAAAACACTCAGAGAAGAAAGTGCTGGTAAAAGTAGAAAATACAAAATTTTACTAAGTGCTTGTAAAAAGTAATGAGTAGCAGCTTTGAAATCATGTTTTCTTAATGTCTTCAGTCTCCATTATTCATCATTGTTGGGATCTTGATGAAGGTATTACTTAAGGGCTGACTCTCCTCATTAATAAAATACAGATGATGACACCTACTTCATACGTATGTTGGGTGTGATTAAATGGAATAACATATATAAAATACCTGGCAAGAAATAAGCATCAGTCAACGTTAGCTCCTTTCTCCCTCCACCACAACACCATATATAAAAATGTTAGAGGAAAGCAAAGAGAAATAAAGAGGTGGAGAGACTGAGAAGAAATGATATGGCAGATACATCATGTAATTTGGAGACAGAATTATTACAGGTTGGAAGGATCAGTAGGTTGCCACAGGTCAAGTAAAAGAAAGGCAGGGGGTGGGGCAATTCGGGGCTTCAGCAGGTTTGGTAAAGTGACAAGTGGGTTTCAAAGGTATTTGCATGCTTTGAAAAAGCACAAAGAGCCTCAGTCTCAGCAAGAATATTACTCACAATCCAGCCAGTGGCGCTGTGCTACTGGAAGTTTACTCTCTGCTCCAGGTGGGGAGCAGACAAGAGGCAGGAAAGAAAGCGGGCAGGGAGGTAATTTCAAGGTGTGTTCTAGAGAGGGAGACAGAGCCCAGGCTGGAACAAACGTTTAGATTAGTGAAGGCGTAACCACCCACATGTCCATTTTCTGAGTAGTGACACATTTAAGAAACATGGTTTAACAGCCAAAATGTAAACCAAAGACCTTTTAGTCCTTTCAAAGGGACATTAAATGGGATCCAAAGCATTGCCTATGGCAACAGCTGTAAACTTCTTCCCTGAAGTCTGTCACTCACCACTCCTCCACCCCCATGCTGTCTCTCGTCCTACTTTCCTGTCACAAGTTTTCACCCTTTTACCCCAGCCCTATTGTATCATTATTATGTGAGTGATGGATTAATGCATTCAGCCTTTATCCCATAAAGCTCTGGTATAAATAATTATCTGCCCACTTATTAGGTATCCTGAATATCCACTGCAACATCTTAGGAATAATTTGTGTGTGTGTGTGTGTAGGAGGGAGGATAGTTTGGTGGACCAAAAGGATCAGGAAGACAGAATATTTGATATTTGAGAGGGTGAGGAAGAAAACTTGTGAAATTCCTTTATTTATGACCTGTATCCTTCAAAGTCTTCAGTACTTGAAGAGGTGATATTGGCTCTACCTCGCCATGAGCATAAAGGAGCTGCCATAACCCACGTGCAGGGCAAGCTCCACGGGCTGCCCATGTTCATCCACTTTCCACTTGACAAATCCAACCACTGATATATCTCCTTTACGAATTAATAAGAAATGGGTATTATCATGAGGAAGCTGAGATAGACAGAATTATTACAAGTTCCTTAAAGGAAAGAACCATTTCTTCTCCAGTTTCTAGCAGGGCTCAAAACACAATAGACTTCTCAGATTGAATAAAGCAACATTTCCTTTACAAAGAAGCTCATATTTTCACACCGTAGCTCTAACACAGTTCCTTCAACCCTGAGTAAATTTTGAAAGGTCTTATAATGTCTGTGCTTTGGGACTTTATAATCATGGCTGGGGCCATTAATCTTGGAGCCTCCCTTTCTTTATTGTGTCTGAGATGGGGACTGAGGTTTTGTACAGATTGCTAGCCTGTAGCAGCTAGTTGGGGAGATGAGACATCACTGAGACAGATAACAAAGAAAAATGGGTAACAAATTGGAAAAGATTAGGTAGCTCAATGGCACTATATTAAACAAACTCTTCTGAGGTATGGCAGCCAGAAGTCTCAGCTTATGTTACTTCCATTTTTTTCTCATCTGCCAGAGACTTAGCGCTCTCTCTCTCTCTCTCTCTCTCTCTCTCTCTTTATGTGTGTGGGTGAATGCATTTGTGTGTATCTCCAAGTCCTCAGAATTAAAATAAATCCAACCCACATTAACAAATAGGGGCACATTTCTAAAACGCCATTGTAAGCCTGAGGAATTAAAATGTGATTTTAATACTGACAGAAGCTAAAAGAAAGTGACCCAGAAAGCATTACAGTAAATAATAAGCCTAAAATGTCCTGGTGTAGAATGTTTCTATTAATTCATCTTTGAAGCTCATGCACAAAAAACAAAATTCAAGGATAATGGATTCATTATATATATTATATATGTATATATATTATATATTTATGTATATGTATATATTATATATATTTATATATATGTATAAAAGAAAGAGAGAGAGAGAGTTGATGAGAGAAAGAGATAATCAATTTTATTTGGTTTTTTGCCTGGTTTCCATTGCTCTGACATTTACTTGTGTATGTGGTGCTGGGGTGTAAACCTGGGTCCTCATGCATGCCAGGCTAAAGCACCATAACCATTGAGCCACAACTCCAGCCCCATAATATGCTTTTAAAACCCAGTTCCATGAACAAGCTATTTCAGTGGAATTTCTTCTAGACCTACTAGTAGACTGCTCTGGAAATTGAATTATCATTTATAGGAAAAAAGACACAGACTGTATATTGTATTCCAATGCAAACCATTTATGAATAAATATCAGCCCAACTACTAAAGTGCCAAGGAAAATATTAAAGTTCTTAAAAATCTTCCCTGTCCATGTGTCTATGGTGACCCATGCACCTCCTTGATGGAACATCTAAAGAATGCAAACTTCTCTGTGGGTTCAGCCCACTCAAGAGAACTCATTCATTCACTTTTCTCAAGGTCATCACCCCTCCCTTCAGGGATCTGGCTGATCCTTGGGGGTGATGAAGTGTCTTTAGGGGGTCACTACTAGGTCATACACACAGGTTGTTAGGAGGGAGCTTTCTCTTTCTAAGTTGAATTTTAGGAGTGCCACCGGGAATAAGATATTAGAATGTTATCTATGGAGAGAATGCTCAGCCCTGGATTTCCCAGCTGAGATCCTGAAAGGCTGCCCTGGTTCCCCCCAGCTACATGACTTTGGATGTTGGTGTTTCTCAATCTGGTAATGTATTTTCTTCTCCTCCTCTCACTAATCACTTTTGCTTTTGCTCTTGCTTCCATGTTATTAATAAAATAAATGCTATCTTATATAAAAAGTGCCTTTATTATCTATCAGATTCAACCTGCCTATTTTAGCAGCTGCACACATATGTAACACTTCAATGGTGCAACTATCATTCAGCCCTAGTTTCTTGTTTTCTAAAAAAGAATTTTTGTCTTCCAATTGTCCAACATGAAAATCCTCCAGGTAGAATCAAAATTCTTGTCAGCTAAGATATTAAGGAATTACTCATAGCTTAAACATATCGAACATTTATTATATATAAGGTATGGCTCTAGGTAATTCATTTCTCATGGCTTCCTTTGGAGGATAGTACTACAATACATTGTGAAATTGAGGCCAGATATGTTTAATAACTTGCCCAAGATTACCCAGTGGTAAGTCTAGGATTGGAACTCATGCATATTAGCTCCAAAGTTAATACCCTTAACCAAGACAACCAAGTATCTAACTTATGTTTATTGATCCAACAATGGTGTGGTCATTTGGGATGAAGGACAGAGAACTCAAAACAGATTACAATACACACAGGAAAAAAAGCTTAATGTCACAATAAAACCTGGTTCTTGGTGGGATTAGTACAAATACTAGTTCAGTGGATTGCTGGAAGTTAAGAAACCATGAAAAATGATGCTGAATGAGATCATCAACAAAGAAATTTATTCAAAGTCACTTGGGAAATGACTTATATAGGGTTTTAAAAATGATTTGGGGTTACTTGTCAAAATCTTTAATGCATGCAACAAATGAGCAGAGTTTAGCTGATGACAATGGACAAGGTAGAAGGTGCCCCAGGTGGATGGTTAGAGCATTAGAGAAGTCATACCTCCCCACCTCACTCCCTACCTCACAGGCAAGTAGGTACATTTGGTTATTAATGATGATGGGGAGTTAAGAAAAGGCCGACTAATATTTAGGGTGGGACACAGAATAGTGACATTTTTATAGGAGAAAGAATATTTCAATTATAAATAGCAAAAAATGAAAATTAACATTAGTGGAGCACTTCTAAAGATGAAGGCACTATTTTAAATATTTTAATCATTTCCCCAATTCATTGTCATGTGAGAAAAATGAGGAACAGAGGAGTAAAGCAACTGCAGCCAGACACCCATACAGTGGACTCAAGTACATGTAGAACCCAGAGATTGTGCTCAGCCACCAGGCTGCCCTTTGAGGCAAAACTAGAATTCACTCTGCAAAGATGTAAGACGCAGAGGCTTTGCCTTGAATAGGGTCAGGTAAACTGTTTTGGTAGGGACTATAAGGAGCAGAGAGATGAAGAACAGTGATGGCTAATATTTCTAATATTTAAAAAGTATTCAACAAGAGCTGCAGCAGTGACTCAGAGGTTACAGCACTTGCCTGGCATGCACAAAATGTGGATTTGAACCCCAGCATCACATACACAACTAAGTGTCAGAGCAACAAAAATCACACGAAAAACTGAATTGATTCTCTCTCTCTCTCACTGTCCCTCTCTCTCTTAAAAGAAATTCAACAGGTATTACACTCTCAATCTATAATCAATGAAACAATTTTTTTTCTTTTCAGAAAAAAAGTTTGGGTCTATTACACTTACTAATAAAAGTGACTTACTCATGTCATAAGAATATTACAAAATTTTCCCAATAAAAATTTATCTTTCTCTATGAAACCAAAGCAGACAGATCCCTGTCAAATATATAACAAAACATACCCTTAGTCACTTATTTATTTGAGTAAAAAATAGCAAATCTTTTTATTAAAGTATGTGATATTTAAAATTATGCAGCTTAGTGAAATTCTAAAATGAAGAAATCATGGTCATTCAACACTACACTGCCTTTAAAAACTTTTAGATTGATCATTATAGTTCTCATAGCAAATTCAATTTCTTTATTCTGAGAAACGTACTTTGGCATATGATTTAGATAACTGGTTGAATGTTGTATTCTACTTCTAAAGTACAGAGTTTGAACTGATTCTAAAGAAAATATTTTTGAAAAAAGCAACCTAGATCAAATTCTTTGTTTAATAAAGTGTGAAAGGGTAGGAGAATAAAAGTAGCTGATCAGAGGACCTACTTTGGAGATGGTTTTTCCTTTGTGCATTTTTTATTCAAGCTTTTTTTCTTTCTTTTATATAGTCCCCTTACTTGTATTTTAAGGAGAATTTTAAGAGAAATGTCACTGCATAATTTCCTCTCCATTTTGTCCTCCCTACTTAAAAGAGCACCTACAATTGGCAAAAGAATCACCTCTAAATAGAACATAATTTGTTCTTCCCAGGGAGCAAAGAATTAAACTGAAGGTGCATACAGCTGCTTGCAACTATCTAGGCTTAAAACATTACTAAGTGTGTTAGCAGCTTGATGCCCATATCCATTGTTCCCCAGCTTTTGGTAGAGATAGCACACCCATGCCCCTTACCCTATGTAACTAGCAGTCTCTACCCCAACTGTGCTGAACACCTCGAAATAAAAGTGCCTCAATGAAAAGACACCAATAGAAGGGTACATATGTAAAACTTCTTAACAAACCTCATAAAAAGGGAAATTTGAATGACAACACAAGCTTTCATTTATTTGTAATCATTTTCCTTTTGCCTCCTAGCTTTCTGCCAGTGATCTGAAATTCAAGAAAAAAATAGGAAATAGTCAAGTAAAGAAAACTACAGACCAATATCCCTGAAGAATACAGATATAAAAATCCTAAATAAAATTCTAGCAAACTTATTCAAGAACACATCAAAAAGATAATACATCATGGTCAAGTGAGCTTCATTCCACTGGGCAGGTTCAACATATGCAAATCAATAAATGTGATATACCACTTAAGCAGAATTAAAGACAAAAACCATATGATCATCTCTATTGATACAGAAAAGGCTTTTGATAAAATCAAACACCCATTTATGCTCAGCACTCTGGAGAAGATAAGAGATCAAAGGAAATTACCTCAACCTTGTAAGGGTCACTATGACAATCCCTCAGTCAATATTATACTAAATGGAGAAAAACTGAAAGCATTCCCACTAAATTCAGGAACAAAACAAGGTTGTTCACGCTTACCACTTTTATTCAATATACTCCTAGAAACCCTAGCCAGAGCAATCAGACAAGAGAAGGAAATTAGGGGGATATGACTAAGAAAAGAGGAGGTGAAACTATCTTTAATTGCTGATGATATGATACCATATCTTCAAGACCCAAAAAGCTTCACCAGAAGACTTCATTAGTGGATTTAGCAAAGTGGCTGAGTACAAGTTAAACACCCAGAAATCAATAATTTTCCTATACTCCAACAGTAATTAGGCCAAAGAAGAAATCAGAAAATTCATTCCATTCACAATAACCTTAAAAAGAATAAAATACTTGAGAATTAATCTAACAAAAGAACTAGAAGACTTCTTCAATGAAAACTATAGAACACTGAAGAAAGAAATTGTAGAAGACCTGAGAAGATGGAGAGACATTCCATGTTCTTGGTTAGGTAGAATCGATGCTTTACAGATTCAACACAATCCCCAACAAGATACCTATGTCATTCTTCACAGATTTATAAAAATTAACTCTCAAATTCCTTTGGAACAACAAGAGACCCTGAATAGCCAAAGCATTACTAATAAAAAAATAAAATAAACAAAAACAGTGAGATGCTGGTATGAAAATAGGCATGGAATAGAAGAGTAGATACAGAAAATACTAAGACAAACTCACAAATCTTTAACCATCTGATATTCGACAAAGGGGGCAAAAATAGATCCTCATAATCTCACCCTGCACAAAAATCAAATCAAAATGGATCAAAGATTTAGGGATTAAACCAGCAACATTGCAATGGTTAGAAGAAAACATAGGTTCAACACTCTACCATTTTGGTTTAGGCACCGACTTCCTTAATAAGACTCTCATAGTATAAGAATTCAAGCCAAGAATCAATGAATGGGATGCCATTAAACTAAGAAGCTTCTGCACAGCTAAGTAATTAGTCAAGAGTGCTAAGAGAAAACCTACAGAATGGGAGAAAATGGCCTGCTATCTCTCCGACAAGGGACTAATATCCAGAATATACAAAGAACTCAAAAAACTTAATACCAAAAATTAAAAACAACCCAATCAATAAATGGGCCATGGAACTAAACAGACATTTCTCAACAAAGGTAATTCAAAAAGCCAAAACATACATGAAAAAGTGTTTTTTCATCACTAGCAATCAGAGAAATGCAAATTAAAACAACATTAAGATTTCACCTCACTTCAGGCAGAATAGCAAAGATGAAGAATACAAACAACAGATGCTGGAGGGGTTGTGGGGAGAAAGGCGTAACACCCTGTTGGTGGGATTGCGATTGGCATAGCCATTCTGGAAAGTGTGGAGACTGAAAAAATTAGGGATGGAATCACCGTAAGACCTAGCTATTCCACTCCTGGGTATTTTCCCAGAAGAGCTAGAATCAGCATATTACAAAGACACATTTACTTCAATGTTTATAGCTGCTAAATTTACTATGGCTAAATTATGGCATCAACCCAGATGCCCCTCACTGGATTAATGGATCCAAATAATGTGATACACACACACACACACACACACACACACATACATGCACACATATACATTCATATACATACATAGAATGGAGTTCTATTCAGCTAGCTATTTGAAAAAATATATCATGGCTTTTACAGGTAAATGGATGAAAACAGAAAAAAAATCATTCTGAGGGAAATAAGCCAAACTGATACTTAAGGGCCGAATGTTTTCCTCTCATTTGCATAAACTAGAGTAAAACCCATGATATGGTAAAAGTTGGACAAGTTTATTTACTAGACACAACAAAGTCAAAGTACCACATATTGTGGGAAACTATAGTTATAAAAGTGGGGAGAGGGTGGGGAGAAAACAGAGGGAGGGTGGAAAGGGAGGAAAAAGGTGGGATATTAATTCTGTATGGTACACTTGACTCCCCAAACAGATCAAATAATACTCATGCAGGCATTTAAATCTTCTAAATTCAAAAATGAATATACATGTATACGGACAATTATATATGTAACAGGCGGGTATCACACTGGAGACAAGTGAGCCGGAGTAATTGAAGCAGGGAGATCCTGGATAAGGATTGGGCTTAGGTTACATTGTCATTATGTGTGCATATATGAATGTTTAGCAATGAATTTCTCCAATATGCAAGAATATATTGAATTGAAAAAGGGAAATAGTGATCTTTAATACTTCTTAATTGGGAAACTGAGTTCTACGAAGTCACTTTCGCTAGTAAATAAGAATGAACATGTACATGGTAATGAAATGTGGAGTGATGATTTCGAAGCAGGACAGACATGCAATCGCTCCTTCCCATTACAGAGAAAAGAAACCAGAGAGAAACAGAATAGGGTGGTACTGAGTAGTCAGTATAGCTGTTGATCAATTTACACATTGTTTCCAACACTGAATCAAAGCTTTATATTTTTTTGTAAAAAATCAACTATACAATGCTTTATAAATCTCTGTACATTAATTATATAGGTAATTATTGTATCAGAATACAATATTTAATAAGATGTTTCTTCCTGAGGCTGGAGACGTGTCTCAGCACTTGTCTGGCATGCGCAAAGACATGGGTTCCAACTCTGGCACCATGTATGCAATGGAGTGTTGGAGCAATGGGAGTCACACTGAAAACTAAATAAAATTGATTCTCTCTCTCTTTCTCTCTCTCACTGTCCCTCTTTCTTTGAAAAAAAATATATTTCTTTCTTACTTTGGTTAAATGTAATTCAGTTTTATTTAGTTTTTCTATTTTTTTAGGGCTGAGGACCAAACTCATGGCCTTGCATGTGCAAGGCAAGCGCTCTGCCACTGAGCTAAATCCCCAATCCCTTTATTCAGTTTTTTATTCGTTCAACAGTCTTTCATATTGGAGGGAATCATTGTTACACATTCATGAACACATGGATATTGACAAAGCAAGCCAAGGCTGATGCCAGATCACAATCTCCCCTCTTTGAGTTCTCCTTGATCCCTTGTTTCCCCTACTTTACCCACATGTTAGTTGGGCTTCTCATAGATGTCAAAGTTTTCCCACTGAATATTAATCAAGCAATGCCACCTCTTTCAAGTTCACTATTCTTTTCAAATTCTCATCTAACAGAATGAATTGAAGCTTTATATAGGAGTATATTTTCAAAAAGTGGAATGTTAACAGAATTTTCTTACACTTATCATATTACTATCCCTTATTTTATATATTTTGTGACACTAAAATATTTTGAAATTAAAACATGCTCAAGGCAAAGTTGATTCTTTTTTATATTCAGTATTAAAGGATACATGCAATATAGAGTTGTTCAGGATAAGGAAAAGAACAAGAAAAAACTTTCTAAGTTCCCAAAATATCCAGTTCCCTTTGAAAACCTTACATTTAAAATAAATATTTGGAGCCTCTACTTTAAAGAAAAGCTGATTATTCTGGTGGCTTGATCTGTTCTGTCTGAAACAGAGCAAAATTATTTTTCATAATGTCTTTTAGTTGAGTTATTACATACAACTTTCAATAAATATTCACATATTTTAGTGAAAATACTTATTTAAAATTTATTTTAAGGGGCTGGAGTGGTGGCTCAGCGGTTAAGCTCCTGCCCGGCATGCCCCAGTATGTGAGTTCAAACCCCAGCACCACACACACAATGAAGTCTTGGAGCAACAAAGCCACATGAAGAACTAAAAAAATAAAAAAGTTTCTCTCTTCCTCTCTCTCTTACTGTCCCTCTCTCATAAAAAATAGATCAATAAATAAAATTTACTTTAAATTTTGGAAAAATAATAAAATCTGAAGACAGGCTTCAAATGGACAAATGAGTCCCAGCATCTAATTTCAAGAATTTTTCTCCTTCCACTTTAGGTGAGCATGTATACTCATTACTAGAAAGTGAACACTGTGGAGGTTCTCAGAGACCTCAAATGGTGCTCTTAATACCTATCTTTCAATATGTGAGAATCAGAGATAGGGTTCTTACAGTATGTGTGACAGTCCAGGCCCAGGAGGTCACAGGCATTTGAAAGGCATGCTATTGATATTTTTTAAATTGGTGACAGAAATTTCACATAACAATAGTTCCCATCATTTAAGAAGTCTTGTGGATTTGGTAGTTGACTCATTTGCCCCAAGTGCATGGGTTGCAAATCAGCATATGGCCAACACTGTATGTCTCATAATAGACTCCCCTAATCAGTTCACCAACACAGAAATTCTGCATTGGTCATTGCTACTTATGCTTGTTCTTACAATCAATCATAGAACTTGGAGGACAGTCAGATTTCCATCCCTAACTAAAATTTACTCAGGCAGAAACTTTTGGGGTACATTCTGATGCATGCCCAAGTTAGGAAAACATTAATTGCTAGTAATTACCTTACATGAGGAAACGTGTTCTTCTTTGGTACTATACCATGCTAGACAGCATTCCTGCTGGTCACTTTATGTAAAAATCATTTCTCTTCCAATAAGATATGGTCATGAATAAGATTTAATATTTCTTCTGTGGAAACTGAATCTAAAAATATTTGAATGTGGAAATTTTCCATTTTAAGAGCTAGAACAATATGCTCAGGGGTGCAGAGGTGTTAAATCTTTGAGCAGAAACTCTTGTTTAAACTGGCAGTGCCCATTTTTTGTGAAATAAAAGTAAAATCTATCCATTATTCTTAAGGAAGCCTTGAATGCAAAGGTTGACAGTAATGCAGAAGATATGTATATCATTTAATAGTTAAAATGAAAAATGTTAGCAAGATATGACCCTGAAGAGTCAGATATTTTCCCTTTATAAATTTTGAGCTAAACTGCTCTGTCCCTAAAAAGGGTTCTCTTTCTCCAATTGTGTGTGCGTGTGTATGTGTGTGTGTGTGTGTGTGTGTGTGTGTGAGAGAGAGTGTATGTGTGTGTTCTGTTCAGCATTTGCTCACAAGAGACAAGATGCTTCAGTCAGTTCACACCCTACTTGGTGTGTAGGCCGAATCTTCTCTTTAGATTATTATAGAGAGAAATGATTAGCAGCTGGACCAGGCTTAGATTAGTGTCACCTCTGTTGGGCTATTGATATTTATTATGCCTAAAATCTACAGAGCCAACTGTTGGAGCCAGTTGTTAAAACATAGTCATCGCTCCATATTCAATTATATAAACCAACTAAAACAAGATAACAAATAATCAAAATTCATTAGGTTCTAATGAGCTTTCTTTATTTTACTATGATTTATGTGACTGATTCAATGTACACCTCTTGGATTTTTGTGGTGGAGCCACCGCAGAAACAGTATACTAAATGGATATCTCTTCCAAAATCCACATAGATTGCTATTCAGGGATGATGATAAGGTATTTACCATAAAAAGCAGTCAATTACAAATTGGGGCCTTTCGCCTGCTACTTCTTACTAAACATTTACCAGCACGAAAATGACCAGAGGTGTAATTTAAGACCAAAGAAACTGTGCTTCCGGAAATGCTCCAATGAGACTTGTCTAAGGGAACTGGGACATATTCAGTGCCTGATGAACAATTCTTCACGTAACAAACTGGTGTTTTCACCAATCCAGCAACAGAACACAAAATGAACCTTAGCCTGAAGAAAGAGAAAAATGACCCAGGGGCAAAGAAATGAGTTGGTCCTTAAGATGTTAAATGGTCAGAGGGTCTTAGTTGTCAGGGATACCTTCACCAAAAAGACATGATCAGGAACATTTGGGCCCAAAGAGCCGCTCTTACTGTTAACAAAATCATATTAATAACTGGGGTACAGAGGATCCAAGTAAAAGTCAAGGGAGAGCCTACCACAGCGGTGAGATAACCGAAGTCACTGGCAGGAAAGGCTGGGGGAGGGTAGTCAAAGGATAATTCCTCAAGTGAGGCTGTGGAATTGTTCAGGTTGTAGGTGAGTTATTTGTAAAAGGGAAGTAGAAACTAAGTGATAATCACAAGCTTTTGAGATCAAAGTGTGAATATATTGTGTGTATACAGTAGGAAAATATGCTTATCTTTATGTACTTATTGTATGCAATTGAATTTATTTAAAAATTTAACTGTATATTTTCATACATATAATAATTTATGATGATATAGTGTGCAATTCATGACCAATATGAGGTCTGAGATGAGCTCAGAAAGGTCTATAATATGAGAAAACTATGTGTTCTTTTTCCTGGAGATGAAGATAACTATTGCTCAGAAATAGCCCATCATTTTCTAGAAGCCAGGGGTTATACTTTAAATATATATAATTTGATAAAAAGATGATTGAGAGGAACCTATTACCTATGATGAAGATAAGAATGTGTCTTGAAAATTTTGATCAAAAATTGAAAGACTACACTTTCATCTCAGAAACTGAGAGAGGAGAAAACCAGGGACACTTGAGCTTACTGCTTGCAATGTTCTTAAATGAATGCTTATTCATAGAGTGAATTTTGGCTGATACAGAAAACGTCATCTCAAAAATGTAGCCATGAGGAGCTGGAGCAGTGGTTCAGCAGTTTGGGCACTTGCCCGGCATGTGCAAGTACATGGGTTCAACCCCCAGCACCACGTATGCAACTAAGTGTAAGAGCAATGAAAACCATGTGAAAAACTCAATCAAAATTGATTCTCTCTGTATCTCTCTCTCTCTTTCTCACTGTCCCTCTCTCTTTAAAAAACAAACAAAAAAAGGAGCAATGCTGGCCATCTCTGGTATGGGTTGGGTATAAGCCCTTACATTCTCATTAACAGCATTAAAAAAAGACTTGATTTTAATGTATTTTTTTAACACATTCATTAATTCTGCTGGTTCTGTTTGTTAATATTTCATTTAGAATGATCACATTTTAATTTATAAGCAAACCTTTGTTTTATTAAATCGGGTTCAGAAAAAATCTATTTTATAGATCCTTACAAAAAGCTGTCTTTTAGATTGATATGAATTCATTTATACTTTCTAAAGTTTTTCACATTTTCTATTTCCTTCACCTAAGATTTTATTTTAAAAAATATTTCATAAACACTATGTGATTTGATTCCATGTATGTATTTACATGAAATTGACATGTATTTGTATAAGGCACAAAAACTGAAGCTGTACTGAAATGCACTGTGGGTTCATCTTGTTGATACTTTAAAAAAAGAAATCTTTACTACAGAAGTCCAGACTGAAAAGATTATATGTGTTTTCTGTGAATATTTTAATAATGAAGGAATAACAAAAGTTGATAATGTAATAAATCATGTTTAATTCTATTCTTTTTAAGACAATTCTGTTCTAATTTAACAAAATTATATACAGATGTGTGCATATATATGATAAAATATTAAATGATTACATAAGATGGGATCATTGTTAATATATGTACAAGTTATTAAAAGTATACTTTTAAAAACTATTCATTTTAATACAGAACATCTGTTTTAAACAAATGATCAGTCCTGGAATGCTCCTTGTGAATATGGTGCTATCCATGAATGTACCCATTCCCCATCCCACCCTAGTCATGAGGTTTGACAGAGCAGTTTCAATGTGCAGTGCAACCCCAGGGAATCTACAAAAATGGCTGTGGAATCTGGAGCATCTAAGTTCTGTTCTTTCCTCTGTGTTGTTGAGATAAGCTATGCAATACCACCTTCTACTCACCAAAACTCAGAAACATACAATGTTAGTAAATGAAGATGTAATGAAAACAGAACTGTCACATTCTAAAAGTGTTAGTATCCATGTGTAGTCAATTGATAAGAAAAAAAATCATCATCAGAAAGCCTTTTATTCCTTTACATTCTCTGACTGACATATATGAACTCATATAAAGGCTGCTGGCCAAAAACTGATGTGTGATCCTTAAAGTTAGAACATGGCTCATGGCCAAGGCTTACCTTGTGGGCCTTCTGGGGAAAGCTGCCCTCCCCAGGCCAGCCAGAGGCATGCACCTTGCAGTGTATTCTGGTCTCTAAAGAGAGTGTAGACAAGGACTCAGGGATCTCTGACCAACCACGTTGTCATGTAGAGCCACCTCCCTAGTGAAGGGACCTCTTTATCACCAACCTTCACAGGGATATTCCTCCTGCCCTCATGAGGATGGGGGGCAATTTAGAAAACACTTCTCCACTCAGAATCAATATAGGATTCCTACCACTCTTAGTCTTTCTCCTCTCCACCCCTCCAGCTCCCTGTCCATAAAACTTCCAGAACCTTCTTCTGAGCTTCCCTCAACAGGAAGGACTTTTCCCAAGTCTATGCTGAGTCATCCAGCCATCTGAGTTGGTGCTGCTCAAAGAGGCAAAATGAGACAGGGGAGGAGGAGGTGGTGTCTCTGGTTTAGCCTCTAGCTTATACCATCACACTGAGCGCTAAAAGCTTCACTGTCACCACACGTGGTCTTGTCTGAGCTGACCACTCTGTTGCCTGGCAGCTCAGCCCTCAGCTCCGCTCAGCTCCTCTCACTTCCTTTACAGATGAGGAGACAGAGATATGGGGATTGTGAATGGCTTGCCCAAGGTAGAGAGCAAGTCAGCAGAGTGCAGCTTTGAAACATGGTAGTTTAGGCCCCACATCCATTCTCATGGCTACATAATCTTCTGTGTTGAGGAACATCATTGCCAATTTTCCCATATTAATACTCCGAAACATTCCCACTTGCTTAATTTTTAGAGGACAACTGATTTCCATCATTTTGATATTCTTATAGTAACAGAGGTCATTATAGTGCTCCAAGTAAATTAAACATCATTCATTGTATGATGACTACCCTTTGAATGGTTACTTCATTGAATAAGCCATTTTGATTGACATATCAAAGTGTGTTAGAATTTGGCATCATAAATTCTGCTAGACTTGCAAGTAAAAATATATATGTATATGTATATATAATTTATCTCTCTTACTCTTCTGAAGTTTGGATCAAGCACATTTGGAAAATACAATTTGGCTATTATTTCTAAATCAGATATTTTAAAGAAATAGTATCATTTCAAATTGTTTTTATAGACACACAAATGTACTCTTCATTGTTTCAATTACACCTCAAATAAAAGTCAATTAAAGTCTGGTTGCTTTTAAGAATAATTTTTTCTGTATTAAGAATTTGTTCTGCACAAAAGGTATATATGAAGACATACTTTGCAATCCCGTTTAAGATTTAACTATTCTCATATTGTTTATGGCAAAATTGTTTGATCTATAGATATTCTTAAGTATTACACATTAATGTCTTTTTTATTTAAACACCAAAGGAGAAACAGGCATATATATTTTATTTTATTTCACTAACATACTATAATATAAAAAGAACCTAAATATGATAGAAATTTTGAAGTTATATAATATAAATTAAATCAAGCATAGATAAATTTTGCCATCTTCATTGAAAAAGACTAAAAGTAGTCTTGTAGGGTCTCTGGATTTACTTCCGATTCATTCTTTTTTATGTAAATGATGGATAAAACATTATAGTTTGGATTCATATGATTTTCCTATTTGTGAAGTATTACGGTTTGAATATTTTCATCCTTCTGCAATACTCATGATGAAACTTAATCCTTAATACAGCCATGTTGGGAGGAGGGACTGGGGGCTATACCCTCATGGATCAATGCTACCATAGCAATGTGGGCTTGTGGGAGTGGGTTCTCTCTCTTTCACTCTTCGGCCGTGTGAGAGAGAGCACGCCTTCCTTTTGTATGAAGGGACACATATTAGGTTATTTTAGAGTGGAGACTAGGCCTTTAGCAAATGTACTTAGCCTCTCAAACTGTCCCTCATATATTACCCAGTAAAGTATTCTGTCACAGCAACACAAATGAACTAAGATACAAACTTATCTAGTTCATTTATTTATCTGTTTCTTGAGTAAATATGTTATCCGTCTAGTATGTGCTACAACAGATGAGAAAATGATGAATTCAGCCTTGTTCACAAGGAGTTTCCCTTTCAAACTAGAAGACTAAATGCCAGTTTTTATCTATTGGTCTTTATGGGGAATCAGGAGGAAAGACCTAATCTAGCCTGGAGAAGGGAACGTGTCTTAGAGGAGATGGCACTTGATAAATGACTTAAGCATGAATATCTGGCAAAGATAAGAGAAAGGGGTGCAGAAGGAAGCTGTGATTTAAGAAACAGAGTTGAAAAACAGGCAGGAATTTGCTGAAAATTCCAAGCCACTGGGCTTTGTTTAGAATTGGCCCTGTATCAATCACAGTGGCAGGGTATTTAGACAGGGTCATGGTTAGATGTCACTGAACAGAGCTCTTTGGCATTTTGTCAAGTGAGTTGACCAGGATTGGAACCAAGGAGAGCAATTAAGCACAGAAGCTCCTAAACAGGAAGGTAGAACCCCTAAAAAGCTCATGGATAAAATTTAGGAGATCTTGAACTTGAATGGGGAAATGTTTCTATTTATTTGTTCTTAACTGTGGTAGAAAACAAAATTTAAAATTTATCATCTTAATTATTTTTATGTGTATAATTCAGTGGTGGTATTAGGTATGTTTACACTGTCATGCAAAGCATCTCAAGAACTTTCCTATCTAGCCAAACTGAAACTATACACCAATTCAAGAGCCACTCCATTTTCCCTTCCTTCAGGGCTTAATCACTACCATTCTGCATTCTGTTTAATTTTTACTACTTGAAAGATTTGATATAAGTGGAAGTATACATTATTTGTCATTTTGTGACTTGATTATTTGCTTTAGCAGAATAAAGCCAATATTCAAAGACTATGCAATTCATTACCATCAGATATGGTGTCACGCAGTCCATACCATGTGTCAGCAAATAGAATGACTATGTAAGCAATAAAACTGACAACAATTGGTAGTTAATTTGCAAAGGACCATTGGTTATGAACTCACTCTGAATTTATAATTTTTGCACCTGCAATTATTTGCAAGCAAAAAAAAAAAAGTGCAGTCACAGTTGCCTAATTATAGGCACAACCATCCAAATTAGCCCTCAAAAAAGAATAGCACAAAGAGATACCATCTGTGAAAGTGCAGCAAACCCCTCAGACCTTTCCTGCTCCAACTGCTGTCAGGCTGGTGGGCACATTTCCCTTTTGGCTTCTGTCTCAGGCTTCATTCTTGCCTGATCTCATTGATGCCTTATAGCCAAGTCATTCTGATGAGCTGAGAGTCCATGGGCCTTTCTTATCTAACCAGCATGCTTCCTCCCTCCACAATATAACGTGTGCCATAGTTCAGGCAGAATGAAAACAGAGGCTGCTTCTGAAGTGCGTCATGTGCATTGTTAGTGCAAGCTGATTCAATTTTTTATTCACATGTAATTTTACACAGTAGGTAACTTGAATACTGTAAAGACAGAATCTCATTCAAATCTCTGCTTAAAGGTGACAAGAAAATTGTTACTTTACTTCTTTTTTTAAAAAAAAAGTTTTAGCCATTTATTAAAAACAGAGCTGTCAGTTTTGATCAAATATATTCCTATTTCCCTATTATCTTATTAGTGCCATCATAAAATTTAATAATTGTCCCTTGGAGTTTGATTTCCTACAAAAACATCCTAACATAATCAGTACTACAGAAAATAATTATTGAACTATGTGGAGACAGTTATGATTTCAGGTGGAGGATATATAATAATAGCTGAGAAATTTAAAACCCAGGTTACTACTTGATAAAGATTCTGTTCTCATTTAAATGTCAGCAATAATAAATGTGGGGACAACACATTTATGCTTTAGGAAAATGAAACAGATTCCAGACAGAATAATTTTCAAAGGTTTTAAAGACAGTTCAAATGTTACTTGCTTATAATTTAGTCTTATTAAACACTTAAAATCTGATAAATCCTCTGTGCTAGAAACAATATACATTTTAAATGGGAAATTAAGAAATTTATTACCCTATAGGTGAAAATCAGAAGGTAAATATGTTTCATTTAAATGAAATATATATTTATCCTCTCTGTACTATATGAAATTGTCAGGAAGTATTAACATGTGTTAGGGATAAACGAAAGCTTAGGAATTATAAAACGTTCACTAATTTTCTTAACTCAAAAAAACCTATAGTAAATAAGAAGAAAAAGTTTTGTTCCACTACCTTTCACTCAGTGATGGAACCAATAAAAGTTGAAGCAGTAGTTCGACCTTAGCCTTAAGTTTGTGGACAACAAGCCTGTTTGGACATTGGAAATAAGATATAGTGATTCAGATTGAGCAGTGAGGAACCAGGGAAAGAAAATGCGAAGTTGTAAAGGGAAACCATTATTTCAAAAGAGAAAATTAATTACAATAAAAGGTTGGCTGACCATTTTCTCTATCACACACAAGTGAATATTTCAGTGGATACAATCCACAGTCAAAATAGTATTAATGGCATGATAAAAATAAGCTGTTCATAGAATGTTCATAGAAGAACATTTTGAGACATTAAAAAGGTAATGGTACTCACATCCTGAGCTTCCATTTGTTGATACCAGAGTCAAGTTGGAAGGCCATGGATTCCGAACAATGTCTTGCCAATGAATGGTGTCTGCGTAACAAAGGAATTTGTTCTGGTCCACATAGACGCCACCATTTAGAATTTCTGTAGTGAGAAACAAACCAATTTGTTGGCAAAACTGCTTGTGGAAGAAAACAAAGTCAATAAAAACGATTTACTGAGATTATTTTCAATGTTAAATTAAAGATATGCTCTTTAGTGCCAAGATGACTTAATACATATCTTTCACTGCAGCACCACATGTTTCTTGTCTTATCATTTAAATTGTTTACCTCTGATTCATCTTTAAAATAAATTTCCACATATGCTGTAACAAGGCCATAGAGTGTGATACATCTCAAGACTTTTCACACAAGTGGTCAACTGTCCCTTTCAAAAGATTGTTTCATAAATATGATGTTGATTGGAGTTAGTTGGTGAGAAATTAGTCCAAAATGGACACTAAAATGAATGTATGTATCACACAAATATTCTTTGTCATCTCAAATGGAATAGAACTGCTAATTATTTGTAAGGAATAATACAGAGCAACATCTGATAAAAACCCTATGATAATCTAGAATGTGGGCATGGCCCAGGATAACATGCACTAAAGCTAATTTTCACTTGATTTTTTATTTTAAAACTGGCCTTGATTAACTAACTTGTCCACCATGAAAAATGTCTGACCACATACATGGATTATTTTCCTGATAGTTTAAAGTCATCCAAAAAAATAAGATATTCCCTCTGAAAATTCTGTCCTTTTTTGACAAAACTGTGTACAAATGTATGCATAGCATTTTCCTACCTAATATTTACCTCATTTCCCCCTTGCTATTCAATAAAAAAAATTTAGAATAACCATACACCAGTACATGGAGTGTTTAGTTACAAGTCAAAAAGAATACAGTAGTTTATACAGATACGAGGATATATTTTTTTCACAGAATAAGAAATCTTTAGAAGGAGGTTGCAAACATTAGTTTAGCAGCTCCCTGCTGCCCATTTCCTGCTCTGCCACCTGGGTGTGGGTTTTATTCATTCTAGGTGATGGCTACTGAACCTAAGACATCTGATCTGACGTGAAGGCAGGATGAAGTCAGAACAGGTTAGGGTTTTTCTCCTAGGGAAGTTCTCACTTTCTATTTGAGAAAACATGCTCTCTCAAGGATTACATATGCCTTTCACTGGCCAGAATGATACCTTATGACTATTTCAAGAGAAACTGAGGAAGCAACATTTTAGGGCCATATTACAATTAGAACAAAACCCAAACCAGTAGGGTTGCTAGTGAGGTAGGAGAGAGAAAGGACATTGGAAAGACAACCAACTTTGTCAACCATGGTAGCATTGGGAAAGTCATCTCTCTTGTGGACTAAACCAAGCCACATTTTTAAGGATCACATTAAACCAAAGAGGGACACAGAATAATGGTACCACAGAGGGGTATTTTTGAAAGCAAGACTGGTGGGTACATCCAAAGTGTCTTTTGACATTGCATGTATAAAACGTGTTATACTAATGTTGGTATCACAGAGCTCTCCACACTTAAAATCATTCCCCTTATCCTCATCAATCCACTCACTGACTATTGCTTCTGTGTTCTCAGGAGAGGGGAAAAAAAGAAACAAAAAGAAATTAGATCATCTTTCTACTTCGAAAACCCAGTTCATTATTTTTCATGACCTAAGCATACAACCTTCATCAAAGCGGAAGGAAGATGTAAGATGTAAGAAAGACTGTGAAAATGGATTTCCACATTAATGTTTGGCATTAAGCTTCAATCTAAGAAGTGTGACGATCTCATACGAATAGCTTTCTCATGAGACATTAGGTGACGCTCTCTGGCTCTAGGAATGATTCTTCATTAGATGATAAAGAAAGGAGATTCTGACTGCTATCCAGGAAATTAAAGTTATTTTTCAGTCTCCTTTTGGAAAAGTTCTACTTTTAAAAAATGTGAAGAGAAACGTAATAGCTCAAACATTATGAAATGTCTATATTTTTCAGTAGTCACATTTTAATTTAAATTGTTCACACTAAAGAAATACAGGATCTATCTCTAACTTCATGTCTAAACTTTAAAAATAGTATATTATATTATCCGGAATACTAATCTTATCAAATCCCTTTCTTCAACAATATTAATCTGCTACTGTTGCTGACATTTGTTTCTTAGAAATATTCTGTTGAAGAGCTTGACTTATACTTGGAAAAGGGATTTAGAAAAGAGATAATAGTGATTTAAGTATAATCATACATGTTAAAATTTCAAATTAAGATACAACCATAAAATAATCTTGATCAATCTAGATCATACTATTTGCATCACAAATTCAAAACCCGCCATCTGCTAGCAATTCTAGTCAGAAGCATTTATACATTTCTAGCATTTAATGTTAGAAAAGTTGTTTGTGTATGTGTATATTTTCCCTGAAAATAGCCCTTTATCCTTTTTGGTATACATCCTACTCTGCTGTTGAATGTCAAAAGTTCTCAAGAAATATGTGTTTGCATTGACCTTTATTGGAGAGTTTTAACGTACACTTTATTTTAATTCTCTTTTAATTAAATTGATTAGTTAAATGTTTTTCAGAAATAATGTTACAACTGCATTGATACATTTTAAATTTTTCTTTGATTTTATAAGCTTGTAAAATTTTAAAACAATATATTTTGTGAGAAAATATTGGATTAGGTTTATTTCTGGACTAAGAAAATTTTAGGGAATAGATTCTTAGTAGTAAGAAAGTTCCTAAAGACATACTTTATTTAATTGACAGAAGAGATACCTAATGCTTCTGATGCCTTGGTTGACTATGCAGGCTAGGCTGTATTTTTGGAGAATACAGATAATAAAGAAAAAAGAATGATAATATGTTTACCCAATAAAACAGCAGTAAGCTATCTGCCTGCATTTCACTGTAGGTGAACACACAAGAAGAGCATTACTTTCCATAAGTTTA
Source organism: Aplodontia rufa (assembly GCA_004027875.1). NCBI lineage: Eukaryota > Metazoa > Chordata > Mammalia > Rodentia > Aplodontiidae > Aplodontia > Aplodontia rufa. The sequence goes on along the minus strand of PVKS010000666.1, from coordinate 61,979 downwards.
AGTTGTATTACAGGGAATCACCTGTGCTATAAGGAGAGTTTCCCACCAAATAACATGAAATAAAGTAACTAACAATTAAACTTTAAGACCAGAATAAAGGAGACAATTCCCAATCCTAAAGAAGATAGGAAAAGGAGGCAGACATTTAATCGATATTCAAAAATACGTAAAATCTGGAAGAGGGCCGAGACTCAAAAAATAAAAATAAAAAAAAGTCAAATAAGTAAAGAAGCACAATCTAATCTCATTCCATTGTATTTAACTGCTACAGTAGAAAATATATCAGAGTAAATTAAGAGAGACACAAATAGATTCTTGGTCATTTAATCAATTGGTACAAAAAAGGCTGCTATGAGTTTTCTTCTCATATTATATAAAAATATTTCCGGCAAGTTCACAAAACAGAACTGTTTCTTAATAAATGTCATGCTTAAATATAGTAAGATATATTAGATACGGCATTCTGTAAAAAAGTATCATTTCATTACTGAAAAATTCCATTAAACACTTAAATATGTTTGTGTTGAAAACATTTCCTACTAGATTAATGCATGAAAGTCAAGTAAAATATGCCATGAATCTTTTTGTATTCAGAGTAAGTAAACTGTAATCCACATTACTCTCCAATATGCCAAATTTAACTTATATATAACACACTATTTGTAACTGAAATATAATTAGACTATGCTTCATGAAGGCAAGAAATATTTTTCAGTGCTATCTCATCAAACCTGGGGTTAATATTTACCCAATGAACACTTTTCAGATAGACGTGGAAAAAAAATGGAATTTGCTGCCAACATTAATAAGTTAACTTCCGTTGCAGTTCCTTATTTTAAATTATATTCTTACTAAATCAAAGTAAGCAGAAAGTTACCTTTTCCCATAAACACTCAATAGGTCATCATAACTGGGTCTGTTTCATTAAGTCAGAGGCTATTTCAGTTTTGTTCAAAGCTATATTCCCATTTTCCAGTACTATGCAAGGCACAAGAATATAAACAGCGAACATTTACCAAATTTAAAATGTATATACATAATATTTTGAGCATAAAATAGAGTTCCTATAAGCTGAAAGGCATATGACTTATATAAAATACTTATAACTGGGCTGGAGTGGTGGCTCAGCGGTTTCAGCATGTGTCTGGCAGGCATAAAGGATGTGAGTTCAAACCCTAGCACCACATACACAATGAAGTGTTGGAGCAACAAAGGCCACATGAAAAACCAAATAAAATCGATTCTGTTACTCTCTCTCACTATTCCTCTCTCTTTAAAAAAATACTTATAACTGCTAATTTCTTTCTCTCACTATCCCTCTCTCTTTAAAAAAAAATACTTGTAACTGCTAATACATAAAATTATTCTCAACAGCATGTTTGAAAGGCATGCTAAGAAGTTTTCATGTGCCTACTTTATGTACCAAACTCTATTATTAGTCACCAGCTGAATAATAATAATTTTGAGCTATTCCAGTCTGACCAAGTATCCCAAACTGGTACAAATTTCCAAGCACATGCTACCCAAAAGCCTAAAAGTATGTTTTAATATTAAACTGTAAGTCTACTTTATAAAGCCCATTAACTTATTTTTTTCTTAGAACAGTGTAAAGTGTTGATATGACATTTGAAAGAGAACATAAAGTACTTGTGTCTTAGCCTTCCAATCCTCAAAGGTTGGCCATTGACCATTCCTTCTCTTGATGTCCATATGCATGAATCTAATGAAGAAGGAAATGCTTACAGTATTTAAATGATTTCTTTTGTATTTTTCTTTTTTTCTCATATACCTGTTGTTATGGTGAATGTAGGGATAAATGACTATTAACAGAATCATTGACATTTCGCAAATATATTCTCTTAAAAGAAAGTGTCACAAAATATTGAAACATATATTTTATCTGTCCTGTAGGAAATAGCTTAATTGTGATGTGACATCCTTGCTGAAAATATGGATTAAGTGACCTCCTTAGTAGATTTAAGTATGATACAATTCCTTTGACCAAATGCCTAATTTATAACCATTGCATAAATAAGATTAAATATCTTTCTCTTTTTCCAAAATAATGATCATAATTGTAAATGTGGTTAGTCCTATGATACTTTATATGATTGGTGATAAAAGAAACAGTTGACTTATTCTCACAAATCTACCAACCACAATGATATAAAAAAAATCTAGTAAGCAGGAACAACATACTCAACATCAATCTTTGACTACATATCTGTCTTGCTTTTCAGGAATGTATTTCCATGTCAATGACTTAGAATTAAGATGATAATAAAAAATAAATATTAAAAACACTGCACTTGCCTAATTGTGGTGGGAGCATCTAAATCATTCATGTATCTGACATATTTTTTAAGTCCAAGGGCACAAAGAAGAAGTCAAAATTTGAAATAAAGCTTATTATCAAGATGAAAGTACTTGAAGCAGTTATAGGGACATTCTTCAATATAAAGCAATATATCTTTCTCACTATCATCACCTTAAGCCACATAACTCAGTTGGCTGAAAACGGTACAGAAGTAATATAGACCACATCATCTACCTATAATACTTAATATATCATCTTGAGAATGGACTTGGTCCAGAGATTCCTGTATCTTTCCCAAACCCAGAGCTTTCAGCTGGGAGCTCAGTGAATTGCTGCTACCCCACTGGGTCAGCCCTCAAGGTTCATTATTAATAAGCTGAGACTCTAAAGGCTAATGAGAACCGGGTGCTTGAGGAGACAATGGCTCATTCATCATCAATCAAGCTTTGAAGTTTTTATACAGATGATTTAAGGAGAGTTGAAGTGTGCAAAATTGAAATGTCACATTTGTATTGGGAGGGGGTAGAGGGTGATAATGTAAATGAGTGATACAACCCTCTGTATTTCAGCTCAGTGATCAGAGTCAAAAGCTCATGGATGTAAATACTAACACTGGGACATTGCAGTGGACATTTTTTTTAATCACAGAAAGACAAACTTCAAGAAGAAATTATTAGACCCATGGGCTGAAAATCAGCTTAAGTGAGAAAATCATCACAAAAAAAAAAATCTTGATTTCAATTGAAGGGAGCTTAGTAATGCTTGCCACAGTGTCACAGCTCATTAATACATACTTTAGGGTCTACTACACTTCTTAGCTTTCATTGTTTCAGCTAGAGTTATAGTTCTTGGGTTACCTGCTCCTCTTACTCCTGTAACACCAATTATCTGAACCAATATCTGATAAAGAACAACTACTACCTTACCTTTTTCTTTATTCTTTTGGGTACTTGTCTTATCTACCCTATCTTACTCTAAGTCCTTCATGAATAAGGATCATGACAAACATCTTTCTGTGTTTCTAGTGCCAAAGACAGTGTCAAGAACATGGTAGAAACTCAAAGGTTCTTGGTAATTACAATGATAAAGATAACATCTTTAAAAGATGACTAACAATTGTAAAAAAACAAATGATACTGTGTTAGTACTATACACTAATATTTGATTATAAATTACATAAAATATTCAATAAATTTGTCAAGGTATTGATGTATTAATTCTTCCTGCCAATTAGGGTAGAAGTAATCCACTTAAACTCATTGATACCCTATGTAAAAATTTAAAAATAAAGTGTGTATTGTATTAGTCTATAAATTATGTATTTAGGATTTCTTTCTCAAATTATGCTCTAGTCTCAGTCTATAATTCAATGAATATGCTAGCACATCTAATATTTTTCTTCTAAAAATTTCTTTCAAACTTATTTCCTCCTTAAATATCCTTATTTTTGTTAAAATCAGAATAATATGCTGCAAAACTCACCTACACTCAAAATTTAAGATTTATCATAGTTCTTTAAATTCTGTATTGAATCACTTATGGTGCCCTGAAGAACATTTTTCATAGTGTCTCTTTTTATATCCACTGATACCCCGTAATACAGATTCTGTCATATAAAAGACGTAACTTTTGCCTCTAATCTTCGCTCCCTACAAATCCATCTTTCATATTGAGCTCGTGATATATTCTATACTATAGCTAGATAGATAACCCATAGGTCAGTGGTAAGACGTAACTTTTGCCTCTAATCTTCGCTCCCTACAAATCCATCTTTCATATTGAGCTCGTGATATATTCTATACTATAGCTAGATAGATAACCCATAGGTCAGTGGTAGGGGATGAGGGAAAGGAAAGAGGATAGAACCTCAAGATCAGGGATTTGAAATATAGAGGCAATAATACTGCATCTAGTTAACTGGATAAAACTAAGTTCAAAATCCAGATTTTTAATTGTTAGATAAATGACCTTGTCCACCATTATGAACCTCAGTTTGTACAACAGTGGTGGAATTTGCATTAAATATCTGTCACACAGCTGTTGACTCTATTGTACTTTATGCTTGATAACAAATTAAATAATTATTTACTGATTGGTATAAGCAATGATTCCATTTCTTTTCTCTATTTAATTTCATATCATATTACTCAGTATTATATTAGTCTAAAGTTTAAAAAATATATAGCTTTATTTTTTTCATATATAATCCCTTCTAGGTGACTTAAACCATTATGGAAAATCCACAATAATCTGAAATGGATTCAACTTTATCTTGTTTTCAATCATCTTTAATACAATAGGAAGTTCCAACTGACAAAACTATGGAAAAGATAAAAAGAATTATGGAAAAGGAAATAATAGAGAATTAGGTATTTGTTATCTCTTAATGAAGATTCCTGCAAATTTCCACAAGAGCATTATATTTATGAGAATATTGTGAGACAAGAAGTAAACTCTGACAGACTGACTCAAAAGGAATCTTGCATTTTCTATATATTCACAAACATGAATCTGTGACTAGAACAAATGCAAAAGTTTTTTGAAAATTTTCACCAAAGTGCAATATACATATATATATATGTGCACATAGCATATGCATTTCACTTTTATAAACTGAACACAGTTTTGTAAACAGCACTCAGGTCATGAATTAGAACATACCCATAACAGAGAAGCCCTCCCCATACCTTCCTCTTCACATCACTCCCTTGAATGAGACACTGCTGTCTATTTTTGTGTTTCATATAGAATCATATGGTATGTATTCCTTGGTGCTTAGCTGCTTTTGCTCAACATTACTTTTGTGAAATTCATCTACGTTGTTCATTTTCCCTGTTGTATGGTATTACATGCTCTCTCAGTTCAGCATTGATGGGCATTTGGATAATTCCCACATTTGAGTAACTAGAATTGGATCTGCTATAGACGTGTGGCTTCTGGTGACTATTTGTACACATCTACATTGTGTTCATACCTAGAAGTGGAGTTGCTGGGCTAGAATGTCGCTCTGTTTCCTAAGGTAATTTTATGATTTATATGTCCATCTAGTGTATGAGGAGCCCAGTTGCTTATGACTCACATCAACTACTGCTTTTTGTTTTTGCATTTCACTATAGTCATTCTGGTTGGTGTGGCGTGATATCATTTTAATGTGCACTTCCCCAGTGACTAAAGAAATTGAGTCCCTTAAATGCTACCTTTGAGATAAAATTCTTAAGGCCAAGTAGTTTATATATATTTTCTTTAAAGAGGGTTTTATTATGTGTGATGCATTTACAAAGCAGTGTGGAAAATCTGATAGCTATTTGAAGTTCTTAGTAAAAAATTAAGTAAATAAGTATATCAGAGGTAACTCTTAAAACTTAAAAATATTTTGGTAGAGGATCTCACAATTCAAAATATCTTAGAAAACATATTAAAAGTATGTTGATAATTATGAAATAAAAAGCAAAATGTGAGAATGTTGAAGGATGGATAAAAAATTTGTTATGTCAATATCTTTCTAGTGTCAGGGATACACACAAATGAAGATACAGAAAGTGAAAATAAATGAAACTTTGATGATATCTTGCTATTATAAGAGCACACACTCCTTTACACAAATATAAGGATTTTTATTTTCTCATCCACAAGAAAGCCCTTGTTACAGACAACAAGCCTCTTAAATAACGGATCCAAGTTTCGGAAAATGTAATTGCTTCAGAACAAATCAGTAGAGTTCAATGTTTTCATTACCAATAAAGGGGGAAGTCATATTAGTAGCCAGAAATGATTTGTTTCTGTTATTTACAAGCTTTACTACAATAAGCCTGGGATATACCTCAAGGTCACTTTCAAATATCTCACCTACTATATTAGTTTGTATAGTTTTAATAACTCTTCTCACAATGTGTGATCTCTTCACTATCTCTTTTTTATAATATTTATGAAAAGTATTGTTCTCCCTGATGACAGTAATAATAAATACCATTGCTATGTATGTTTACTTCTGGCAAGTTAAAACTTGCAAATAAAAGATAAAGCAAGAGAGAAGAATTATTTAATCTTGTAAAATGATTACATGATTTTCAAATATATCAAGATTTCTAATAGGCTATGTAAGATAATATTAAAAATATAAACACATGATTTGGGGTCCTAGATGTCTCATCTAAAATACTTGTAATGTTAATGTTTAAAATAATAGAGACAAGATTTGACATAATTCAAAATTGCAGAAGTCATAAGCCAAGAATGCAAAGAATCCAGTAATGGAACACATTTAAGACCCACAACAAACAGGTCTAAATTAAATATTTCTTTTAAATTTAAGTTTTAATGAAGAAAAATCAGGAAGAAACAAATTCATGTATAAGAGTAGTCAGGGGGCTGGAGCGGTGGTTCTGTGGTTATGGCACTTGCCTGGCATGCGCAAGTACACAGGTTCAAACCCCAGCACCCACATACACAACTAAGTATCAGAGCAATGAAAGCCATGTGAAAAATTCAATAAAATTGATTCTCTCTCTCTCTTTCTCTCTCTCTCACTGCCCTTCTATCTTAAAAAAAAAAAGAGTAAAAAAGAGTAGTCAGCATTTTATAAGGCACTGGGTATTGAGATATGAAATATCAGTTACTATGGCAAAATGGACTGCAAACTAGCTTCATACTTTGCTTTGTATGTAGTATCATATTAATATACATTTCACACAGTGACATGCACAGACCTTAAGCTTTTATATGTACACATATACCACAATTTGCATCTTTATCATATAGATACCACCTAGATCAAGACATGGAATATTTCTACCACTCGAGAAATTTCTCCTTGCTTCTTCCCAGTTAGCATCCTCCCAAGCCCTCTTCTGATTTCTATCACCAAGGATGAGTTTTACTTGTGATTTCATAAACATGGAATCTTACAGTTGTATTCTTTTTTTTTTCTTGTCTTATTTTACTCAAAGTAATGTTTTGGGACTTGCACATGCTTTTGCTTGTAAGAGTTTGCTCATTTTTCTTGTCCTATAGTATTCCAATGTTTGAATATACCATAATGCCACAATTTGTTCAAAAATTAGGTTATATTTTAGACACAGCTTTTCTAGCTTTACTGTGTGATTACAGGCAAGTTAGTTTAGTTTGATTTTCTATTATTTATAAAATAAAAGTGATATATATTTATTGTGCTCAGTTATAATAAGAATTAAAGATATTTCTAAACTATCTGCTATATACTAACTGTTGAATAAATGGTGGCAATTTCAAATAGGTCATTAAATAGGTTCAGGAGATATCTTTATCCAAAACATTTTAAATTCTATGTATATTGGTTGAAGTATGAATCTTTTGGGAGGACAGAAGATCAAATAAAAACACCCAAGTGACACATGAAGTTCTCATTAAGTTATGCTTGGCACATAGCATAACAATTTTATATGAGATGTATCAAGCTAAAATATTATTAAATGTCTTTCAAAAATCAGTTAATTAAAATTGGGTTTATTTGTATTTCATAAGGTAAACTGCTTCTAAGAATAAGATCATGAATCCATAAATTACTGCTCTCCTACGCTGACTACTCCTTGATACCCACTTGAGTTAACCCTTTAAGTCATTTCTACGCTCGTACTCTGTGACAGCACCTAGAGCCGTTAGATTGCCCTCTGTTCAATTTGGATAGGAGCTTATTTTATAGGTACTATAGCTGGGTCACTGAATATCCCCCAGAGACCCACATGTTAAAAGCTCAGTTGCCAACCTGTGGTATTATTAGGAAGTGGTAGAATCTTTGGGAGATGGGGGCCTATTATGAAGAAATTAAGCTACTGATAGTGTGCCCTTGAAGGTGATATTTGGACCCTGGCCACTTCCACTTCCTCTTTCTTTGCTTCTCTGAGATGCTCTCCTGCCATGACATTCTGCCCTATCACAGGCCCAGTGCAATGAGGCCTACAGACCATGGACTGCAACCTCTGAAGTCATGAGGCAAAATAAATCTTTCCTCCTTCTAAGTTGATTATCTCAGGTATTTTGTTATAGTAATGGAAAACTGACTAACACAGCAGATCACAGAACCTCCACTGGCAATCTCCAAGTGACCTCTACATTTGCTGTCACTACCACTGTATTTCAACAAAATTAGGGCAAATTCCAAAGGACCAGGATAAGTAAGATAACCTATTATCTTCAATGGCAAGTACCTGGCATTTCTCCTGCAGCAGGATGGATTAATTTTAAAATACAGAACACTATTAGATATATCTGAGTAGATTAGGGTTGAGAAAGATTGTGAGACTCCTCCATACCATTGTTTAATTTTTTTTTGAGAGAAGAACAGTGAGAGAGAGAGAGTGAGAGAGACAGAGAGAACCAATTTTCATTTAGTTTTTCACATGCTCTTTGTTGCTCCAACACTTAGTTGTGTACATGGTGCTGGGGTTTGAACCCGTGTACTTGCATATGCTGGGCATGTGCAGTAACCACTGATCCACTGCTCCAGCCCCTATTGTTTAAATTTTTAAAAAAATTTTATTAAATCAATAAGATGTGTAAGAAAACATTGCTAATACTACTGCCATTTGATACTGAGAAATAAAAGTAGTTCCTTTTGAATGCAAACTAGATATAATACTATATTTTTGGGAGAAGTTTAAGACTTCAAGAGGTATGCTTAATACTGTTTGACTTGTTAAAAGTTCTGTAGAAGCTATTGTTTCTAACAAAACAGTCCTGTTTTTAATATTCCACGGTCCCTATCATATTAGCCTCATATTCCCCTTGCTGTAAAACTTATTTTCATGTTTTGATATCTGAAGTTCCAACAGAATCGGCTCCATTAAGCAATGGTGTACTCTGTAACTCCTATTACCATGTCTTCTAAATAAAGTGAAGAATCACACTTTATTCTAGTATGCTTCCTCTTTTCCAGGGTTAATAGAGGTGATTTAAAAAGTATTTGGGATATTTGGCTGTTTTGTAAAGCTGGACACACACAAAAAAGTCCAATATACTAAGACGTCTAACAATGCCAGATGGTCAACTCAAGATGCCAACATTAGTGAAGAGAAGCCACTAGATGTGAATCTGCCCAGGCATGGGAATAAGGCTGGGTTACCATGACTCCACCATATATCACGTTAGTTACCCTGCCCAAGCCTCAGTTCCCCTATGTATGAAATTAAGGTACTGATAGCACAATGCTCACACAGCCATCCTAAGGAGAAATGAGTTGACATGCAAATGCTCACCACAGTGACTGCCACACACAGCAAGGCTTTAGTTGTTGTTCTATTGTTATTAGTAAGTGAAATTGAGATCTCGGGAGAGCAGATTTTTCCCATCCTGCCTGATAATCTTTCCCGCTCCCTGTCATAAACATCCTTGTGTAAGAGAGATTAAAACCAGGATGGAACGATTAGTCTCAATGTTAATAACATTCCAATCTAGAATATGTGGGTTTTGGGCATTTGCTCATTTCTTACAAATTAATGTTAATCCAGTTAGCTGAGTTTCAGATGTCCTTTGAGGAGTATATTATGGGTTCTGGGCACTCAGACATCACTTAGGATCCATAATACCAGGACCTTTTTCAAAGGGGTTCTGTGCCCCAAAGGCATAGCAATGAGGGACAGAATGCTCCAGTAAGCTGCCATATGCTTCACATTTAGGGATCTGGCCAGGTTTCCAGTGTGGACCTTTCTGGCCCCAAGATCCATTGTTGTCCACCGACTTCAATACCTCTTCATAAACACAACAGTATTTCAATACTTCTAATGCAATATTTCTCTTAATTGTTGCAGAAGCCCTATGAGGTAACTCATTCGTATTGGTCTCATTTTATAATGGAGAAACTGAACTTTAGAGAATGAAATGACTGGTGAGAGTTCTATAGAAGTACGACTGTAGTCTCCAGTCTAGCGGCTGAGTTGGGTCCCACCTTTAAACTTTTTATTCTGATTTTCCCCTATTACAGATGAAAGGCTAAGACATAGAAAGAAAAACAAAAGTTTAAGCAGAGGGGAGGCACAACTCCATCTTATGTAATCATAATTAAGAGCTCACAGTAATTTCCCTGAAGTCTTTTTTGAAAATATTTTATTGAGTTGAAAGGTAAAATTATGCTTTTAAGGGATTGTTTCTACATGACAAAACTGTGCATTAAAAATAAATCTTGGCAGTGTTAGAGGCCTGGACCACGTCCCAGCCTCGACATTGAAGGTACGTTCCTTTTGCCTCTGTCAAAACTAAGCACAGAGGAAAAAGCGGCAAATAAGATTTCAAGAATTCTGGCTACTTAAGGAAAGTCCTTCAGTTCAGGCAAATACCAAATTAAAAAAAAAAAAAAGAAAGGCAATTTTATTATTTTCAAGTATAGTGGAAACTCAAGGCTTAGTCCTTGAAGTCCTGCTTTAATGAATATGGTAAAATGATTTTAATTGCTAGATTCAAAATCTGAGAAGAATCTGTCTCTATGTGCCTTGCAACGGCATTTCTAAAAATGTGAAAATGAATAATTTAAATGCATAGGGAATTTGCTTCTCCTGAGCAAATGTGCATTTTCTTTAAAATGTTTCCACCTATTAATTATTGTTGAGAAATTAATAAAAAGCAAAAGCATTTGAATTAATGAATTGAAGCCAGTGAAAGTGTATTTTTATGTTAAGCTTAATATTGTAATCACCTTAAAGGTAAATGAGTTAAAGTTCATATAGTAGAAGAAAAGGAATCTAAAATTAAAACACATGGCTATCAAATTATATTTAGGGCAGACAAACTTATTAGATTCAATGCTCCTCAATATCATAAGTCTAAGGTGTCCTCTTGAGACACACATTTTAAATGATCCTCCTTACTTCAATACAGTTAAATACATCCATCTTTAGGCATGCCTGTTAGATAACTTTTTATTTCAAAAAGAAGGAAAAAAGGGAGGTGATTTTACTTGGGAGTCTCAGATGTTTTATAAATTTTATTTACATTAATTTCATAAATATACTCAGGATAATAGGTAAAAATATAATATATTGTACATGGAAGAACTTTTATGCTACCACTAACAAAAGTATATATTTAATTTTAAGGCGCTATCATTCAAAGAGGAAGCTTTAACTAAAATTTTCTCATATATAAAATAGAAACAGAGAAAATGTTTTTAGAAATGTTATAGAACTGAATATTTAATTGTGAATTTGAGATGATTAAAACAAGATCTTTTAATATGACCTTACAAAAAAGAATATTGCAAAGGTTATCTTCTATACATTCACATTCTCTCACAGAGATAGGTACTTATATAGATAGGCTCTATTTCAAAGAATTTTACAATCAAAATTAAGCTCCAACAATCGTATCTACCTCAAGATACTTACCTTGAGACAAAAAAAAAAAATGAGAGAGAGAGAGAGAGAGAAGAAAAGACTAGACATATTAGCATAGCAGACATTTGAAATAGAATTAGTAGGCATATTCATAGGAATACCAGGTGTCCCCCCCCCAGTTCTAATTTCACCCATGTTGGTCATATATCTTTCTTTAGAATTAAACACAACCACCACAAAAACTTTATTTGCTAAAAAGCTATCATATTGTGAGAAGCATTCATAACAATTTTCTAAGTGGTTCTGGCCCTCTATTCTCATTTTACATTAGAGCTCAGAACAATTAGATGGCAACATCTGGCAAGCATTGTTCCAAACTAGATGCTAAAGAGACCTATTCTAAAAGTGTATGTCTGTCGAGATCAGGAAAAGGAAATGATCATTTTATACCTTAACATACATGTTAGAAATGAAATATTTTTAAAGCATCATTTTATTTGTGATCGTTTAATATTCTATTTTCTCTGGAGCTTCAAAAGTTATAATCTAAATTGCAGCTGAAGGAAGCTGAGGCTAGCTGATATGCACCTAGCTATTTCCATGCTTCAAAGCTTACAGAACCATCTGCTTGTTGGCAGGTGTAATTAATTAGCTAAGTGGAAAAGACGCTCCCTTTTAGAGTGAATAGAAGGAGAGGAGGGGAATTTCTGAAAGCCCAGTCCTAGGCAGACCCACCGGCTGGGTGCCTCTGGGCAAATTTCCGATGCTGAAACTCATTGAATTTAATGGTTCTTAATTTCACAAGATTTCTAATTACAGCTAGGATAATAAGATGTGATCCAAAAGTTGAAAAAAAGTTGGCACATTTTCAAGGAAAATCCTTCCACACAATGTAGACATCCTAAAGTGTAGAAGTTCATTTATTTATACAGTTTATCCATTTATTCATCCAACTTAGTTAATAAGCAATTTTGAATCTATTTGGCTGACAGGTGGCAAATGCATATTAATAATAGGAAACGAATCATGATAAAGTTTGTGTCTAAACCAGCATTTCAGAGATAGTCAAAGAAAAGTGCATCATTATTCATTTCATAGATTAGAAAAAGACCACTCTCTGAAACCAGAACTGGAATAGACAAAAATATAAAGCTCATTACAATTTTATAATTTTTATTTTATAAATTTAATTCTATAATTTTATCTGTATAGCACTGTTATTGGTAAAGATTCCAGAAGTATTGAATTGTACAATGTATCTAGAAGCCCCAATTTACAAAAACAAAATTCTGTCTTAAACTCAAATGTTTCCTTGTGCATGGCAGGTGTGGTGAATAGAGAAAAGTTGGAGCTGCAGGAACCTGGAAAATACTTATCACAACCAAGCCGGCCGGTGGTAGTGGCCAGCCAACTCCAGAGGAGTGTTTTCAAAAGAGGACATGAGATCAGTTTTGCTCAGAAAACCCAGAAATCCAGAGTTGATTGTTAAATACTACCAATTTTTAAATACTCTCTAGGCAAAGCAAAGCTTCTCTATAGTCCATTTACCATTTCTGGCTTATATATCCTAAATCTGTGGATTCCTCAATAATGATCCAGCCTTTGCATCCCTAACCAGCTTGAGATGGTCTCACACAATAGAGTCTCCTCAACTCCTCTACCCACTGTCACTGTCTAGGGATAAGGAAAGTCACGCAGTTATTTAACTCATCCTTCAGTGACTTCAACGACAGAGTATGGAAGGTCCTGAGTTCTATGACACCTCTTCTCCCTACTTGTTTGTTACAGTGAGATTGGAACAGCCTCTGGTTTCTCATCCCAGGACATCACACTCCAACCATGGAAGCCACATGTGAATTTTACACAGGAGAGTCTGCTCTGCCACATAGAAGACAAGGCAATAACAGGCTGTCATGTCAGCAGGGACTTGTTCATTACTACCAATATAAAAACAAGAAAACTCAAAACTATAGGAACTGAAAAGTTAAATTATAAGTTAGAAAAATGGGGAAAAAGTAGAAAAAAGTAGAGTCAGGAATATACTCCCAGACTTTGTTATTCATCTATTATTCATTCAGTTGAGAATACATAGTTATCTTTAGAGACTGGAAGTAGAAAAGGAGATAGAAAAGTTTTAGCTTGTATATTTCATCATTCTGAATAGAGTTCTGCTAAACAAATATTGTTTTCTTTTCAATCTTTGCTTGTTCTTTGGAACAAATGAATTGTGACTTTTAGTTCCTACTACCACCAAAACCAAAGGGCTAAGAAAATTCCAAAATTCCAAAGAATCTATTCCATTAGCTCTACAAAGAAAGAAAAAAAAAAAAAAACTCAAAGACAAGTAGGATGCTCTCAGCCAGGAGCTGGGTGCAGGAAAAATTATAGCTGCCCATTCTGCTCTAGAACTATAGCAAGTAATAATAAATTGTGAACGTAAAATTGATTTTTTCTTTGTATTTGTGACAGAGGGATTTCAAGACAACCGGCTCTTTTCCTTACCTCTATCTCACAGAACTATATCCTCACTTTTTCTTTACCGTCCATTTTAGACGGATGTGGTTGAAGTTAGTTCTTCTGGATCTAGTCTTTGCCCTTAAGAGTGAGTATTCTCTCTACTTAAGAGCAGAAGTTAGAACCATTTAAAAGACTTCTACTCACCCTTTCCATGCATTAGGCTAGAATTTTGTCTTGATCATTAAACCTATTTTCTTCAACTGACTGTGAAGAGTCTGGGGAGAACAAAAACTTAGCGTAACAATGGTTTCTGAAAAGAAGTTCAACGGAGATAATAACATATAAGAGTATAAAAGGTCAAAAGAAGAAAACACCCTAAAGGATGTGAGGCTAGACAAATATAAATAGAGCAAGGAGAATCTTTTCAGTTTAAATATTTTTGCCAATAGCATTATTTACATTGATTTGTTCTGGGTCTTTCAAGAGACAAGTGGTCTCTTTTCCAAACTACATCCCTTGCTCAAGAAAACTGCACCATGTCTCTGTATTTGCCAGCTTTCCATCAGTGACCATAATACCTAACACACACAGTTTAAAGGAGGAAAGATTTATTTTGGTTCATGGTTTCAGAGGTTTAAGTTCATGGTTGGCCATCTCCTGGGTTCTGGGCCTATTTGAAGCAGTACATCTAGATGGAAGGACGTGGCAGACAAACGCTGTTTTCCTCAAGGAGCCTGGGAAGCAGAGACATAGAGGAAGGAACCAGGGACAAGACACAGCCTTCCGGGGCATGCCGGCTGTGATCAACTACCTCCAAGGAGACTCACCTCCTACACTTTCCCCACCTCCTGACATTCCATGAAATCATTAATCCATCAGTGGGTAAATCCACTGATGAGATCAGGGCCCTACAATCACTCCTCAAAAGCCCCTCCTCTGAACACTGCTGAATTGGGGACCACACCTGCAACATATGACTCTTTCGGGGGGGGCATTTCAGATCCAAACCAAAACAGTCCTGTTGATCATTCTCCTGTCCTTAACCAATTAATTTATCACAGTCTGAAAGTGAGAGCTTCACAAATTTAAACCATAATTGTTGTAATGTGAAAGACCAAAGATTTTTAAATGGTGAAACTGACATAAAAACATATGAGTCAGCAGGCTGGAAAGGTGGCTCTGTGGTTATGGTGCTTACCCAGCATGCACAAGTACAGGGGTTCAAACCCCAGCACCCAGGTATACAACTAAGTGTCAGAACAACAAAAGCTGTGTGAAAAACTCAAGAAAAATTGATTCTCTCTGTCTTTCTCTCTCTCTCTCTCTCTCACTGTCCTTCTCTCTTTAAAACCAACAAATAAAAAACATATGACTCAGAAATTACTAGTAAATTCAAAATATATCTTGTTAGTATCTTCATATAATTTTGAAAAAATATACAAAGAACAAAATACTATAAAAAGGAATACCCAAAGAAGAAACAAACGCTCTTGAAAATGACAAATGCCATATTGAAAAACTGTAAAAAATGATATTTAATAAAATTGAGGAACTCTCTTAGCAGAACAAAAAGAGAAATAAAAACAGGAGAAAATTAAATAATGGTAAATCCAAGAAGTCTAACATTAGGAGTTGGAGAAAGAGAGCAAAAAACATATAGAAGAGTAAATTGTCAATGAACTAAGGCAAACATCTTTCCTTAGTTAAGGGCAAAAAGTGGTACCAGAAAATATGATTTTATAATAAACAAAACAATAAACATATAGAAACATACTTCAAAAATTTCAAAATCCTAGGAATCATATAAAGTTCTATCTATGAATGTATTAGGAGTATCAAGAAACCAAAGAAGGGAAAAATAGAAAATAGAAACAGAAAGAGAGAGATCAAAATCATATCAGACTTTTAACAGGGACACTCTTTTGGAGTGTAGTGTTAAAGGTACACTTCACACAGTGTGAAATTCTATTTAGCTGAGTGATTGAAACTCAGCTCAACTATCAATTATCAATTAATCATGGGCAGTAAAAAGGAGGTATTTTGAGACATTCAAGACCCAGTAAGTTTAGCATTATTTTCTGGAAGATTTATAAAGAGTCTCTTCAAGGAAATAAGGATTGGGGCTGGCTCAGTGCTTTCGGTGCTTGCCTGGCAGGCACCAGGACCTGCGTTCAAACCCCAGCACCACTTACACAACTAAGTGTTGGAGCAACTAAGGCCATGTGAAAAACTAAATAAAGTTTTTTATCTCTTTCTCTGTCTCTCTGACTGTTCCTCTCTCTTTAAAAAAAAGAAAAAGAAAAGAAAATGAGGATAAAAGATAGCCAGATAGAAGATAAGAGATCCAGAATCCTGCCGGGAAAGTCAATAAAGAGAAATAGCAGGCTGCAAGGTATGCAATGCAGCTTGGTGAAATAAAAGTGAGTGTCCAAGGAGAGAGGTCACTATGGAAAACGGGACTGAACACCTGATAGGATGAGGAACCTGGAGATAATTGGGCTATAATGCAAACAGTGACTGAAAGAAAATAATAGACAAACAGAAACATCAGGAAAGATAAATTCTCAAATACTGCATAGAAATATAGCACATATGGTCTTTGTCATGATAGTCTCTTAAAAACCTATAATAGTACAAATACTGTATACTGATTTTCAACTTTCAGATTAAATTTTGCTGTTCATTTAGATAATATTGCTTTCGATACTACCTAAAGTTAATAAAGAAATAATCATATTCAAGGAGGATTCAGAGATACGTTAATAGCCATCAAAATAAACAGCTTAATGAGCTATATAGAACAGGCAAAACAGGAGCTTTCAAGTATTATTTCTTTTTAAAAATTAGCTGAAACAATCCAGTAATGCCCCCCTCCCCATAGTGGACTTTTCTGCAGCCAGGGTAATACGCTGTCAAATGTCATTGTGACAGGTGGGTTTTGTGGCAATACTCTGTGACTTTGAAATAATTTAAATGATGAATCTTGAAAAGTAAAAAAATATGAAAGAAAAAAAATCCAACAGCAACTAGTTCTCTGGCACATTCTTCACCTGTATCAGTTTATTGCAGGAAGAATTCAATGTTCCTTCTGTTTCATATTTTGGCTTTCTTTAAAATACATCTGTGTGCTTCCCCAGATTATCCCATTTATGTCCACATTCATTGAATGCTTTTAATAACAATATTTTAAGTAACATTTTCTCTGGGATTTTGTTTTGTTTTTGACACAGTATTATTATATTACTCTACCCTAAAACAGAAATCCAAGGTATCAGAAGTTAATGGATTTATTTCAAGAACAATAAGACAGTGAACTAGGTCTCCTTAATTCCTTTTGGAAAAACTGTCATTTAATTATCTTAGTTACTTTAATCTGAACTATTTAATAATACTAATATTTATATCATGCTTAACCTACTCTCAAAAATAATAAATAAGCATAAATAATCTTAAATTATTCATTCTGTTTAAATCATAAAATAAAAAATCATATAGTTATACATTTATGGGAGTATTAGAGAAAACTGAAAAATTCTGGAAACTTGCAAAGATCTAGCACTCATGTGCTAATTACTTAAATGTGGTACAGATAAATGCAAAGTACTAAGCAGCTATTATGAATATGTTAAGGAAGTTTACGTATGTATATAATTTCATGAACACAGGAACATCACAATTGAGAGTAATCTAAATACAAGTATTAATGCAACTTGTTTAAAATAAATCTTATGCATAGGTATGCGTGCAGTACTGGAATTAAATACAGTATTTATCACATGGCTGATGGTAGTAAAATTCTGGGCTTCACTTTCCTCATCAGAAAAGTATGTCATACTTCACAGTACAATAAACAAAATGATGTGTACAGACACTTATCATCATCACTGTTAATGAGGTGTGTGTATTTGCTACAAGCATATGGCACACAATAAAATATGTAACATGATTACATATATCAGTGTATACAGTTTATATTATCATATTTATTTGGAATACTAAAGTGAAGACATCAAAATTAAATCTTTAAAATGAAGGACAATTACACAAGAAATAAGTAATATAGAGGTATTGAGCTAAAATACATAAATAAACAACGTTTAAATTACAAATACAATAAGAGCACACAATACAGTCTTGTTAAAGAACTTACGCATTTGAACTCATTGATAATAGCAAGGCAGGCACCTTGGTCAAATAGGTAAAAAGCAACCACAAGAAAGAGTGAAAACACAAAGCAAATGATCCATGTCCAGTCTTTCTTGAAGAAGAAGCAAATCAGGCAGGCAGAAACTCACTCATCTGGTGAATCACAGTCTTTCATTTGGAAGTTCACACTATTTGATGATCAAAGAAATCAACCTGGAAGATTCTCAATAATGTCACCGCCTCGTTGTTGTGTCAGAACACAGTGACAGGCAATAGGTTCCGGAGGAGCCTATGTTCACAGTTAGCGTGCCATAGCACATTAATCAATTACACATTTACACACATGAATACACAATTACAAACTGTGATGAACACAACATCGGTAGTGTGACCATACATCTGACTTCCAGGGACAAGCTCAGTTGTTTGAGAGTAATTACAAATAATGCCTCTCTTCCCTCTGAACAAGCTTCTAGCATGCACATTAAATTGTATTATCACTTTACTCAAAACATACGCGTACAGATTTTAAAAATCTTTATATGGATACTCTTTACAAATGGAAATGTCAAGGTTTAAATGTTTTTTTTTAAATTTCAATAAAATACAAATTTCTGGCAAAAAAAATGGGACCTTTATATAGTTAATGTGACAATCTAATAGATTAATAGCAGTGTCCATGGACTTAAGTTTAGATACAGTAATGCTGATAAAAATAAAAAATTCTTAACTGTTCATAAAATACTATTTAATAGATATTTTAGAATGCATTATTCATGAATAGACACTGATAACTGCTTCTAAAAATTACAGAAGTTTAGTAGTCTTTTGAAAAGTTTATTAAATATCTTTGTGATATTGAAAAATATCACACATCTCAACTGATTTTTTTGTGTGTGTGCCAGAACCTGAGAACAAACGTCAACTAATTTTGAATAAAATAGCTAAATAGCTATATACATATATATATAAAACCACCCATAATTACCTCCATAGTCACCCACAAAACAGAACTCTTCCAAATAATCAAGCAGTAATTCACAGAAAAAAATTCTTGTGATTCAGTACTTAACATTTACTTCCCTGATTTATAGAAACGTTGTCAGTAGTTAGCAAGCAATGGAGCTAGAAATGCTATGCTCCCAGAGGTACTGTTTTCTAGATGGAATGCAAAACTCCAGGTTTGACCATAAGTGGTCATTAAAAATCCCAAGGCACCTTTCAGGGAAGTAGCAGTGCCTGCCTCAAAGTCCCGGCTTGATTCCAGATAACTAATTACACTCCGCCTGCCTGGATAATTGTAAATTGTTTTAATGTTGAATTCAGTTTCCTTGTTTGATTATAATGCCTGAGTCTTTCTTTGAAAAGTCTATCCTTGTGGGATTACAATGGGGATTCTTGTGGCTGATTGTTTAAGCATCAAGATGTGGACCTACTTAACAACTAAGATAAATAATGAGTGTCCTGAAACTGAACAAACACTGAAAAAAAAAAAACAAACAAAATTGTATATGCTCATGTGAACCTCTCTGCTTTGGAGTCTCAAAAGAGCCAAAAACTTTCTTATCAAAGGTAGGCAATGCTAATACCTGTAGTGAATCTTTCTTTTGAAAGGTTGCAATATACTTGATTTTTTACTTTCTCATTATCAAGTAATAAATGTATACATATATTCATACTGGTCTTCCAAAATTTTTCCAGGACAAAAATTTGGACAGATATTATAACTTCACCTTCTAATTCTGTGAAGGAATTGCTACCTCCCCGAATCCTATCTCTTCCATTCCTCCAAAGTTAAGGAGTTTTTGCAGGAAATATGTTCACCAAACCAAAGATTACATTCCCCAGTATTCTTTGCAACTAAAACCGGACCAATGTGATATGGGCAGATTCAAGCTGTGCCTTTCTGGAATGTCTTTAAAGGTAAAGCATTAGCCTTTACCTTTCTGTTACTTTTCCCCCAAAGACACACAATGCAGAGCCATTTTTACTTGCACATATGCAGAATGACATTCAAGGTGAAGATGGTGACACCAGTTAGAAAGAATCCAGGCCCCCAACATTGTGAAACTTGTATCAGTTATAGGTTGTTGTAGACTGAATGTCTCTAGGCTGCTATGTAAGAGAGGTAAAAACTTTTACCTTGTTAAAATTACTGTTGCTAATTTTATTTATTATTTCTTACTGAACTAATACAAAGGGCATTAAAAATTGATTTTGGTTTCTTCCTATCTCTTCCATTATAATTCCTTATTTTTTATTTTTTTATTTTTTTTTAAAGAGAGAGGTACAGTGAGAGAGACAGAGAAAGAGAGAAACGACTTTATTTAGTTTTTCACATGGCCTTAGTTGCTCTAACACTTAGTTGTGTACATGGTGCTGGGGTTTGAACCCAGGTCCTCATGCTTGCCAGGCAAGGGCCGAAACCGCTGAGCCACTGCTCCAGCCCATAATTCTTTATGTTTTAAACTTTCTTATATTATAACCAAATTGAAACTGAGAACTTCATAAACGTGTATGTTTGTTTTTAATGTTTTAATTATATTTTTCATTTAATCTGCAATTCTATCCAATTAGTAGAATACTATTATTATACCCAATTCATGAATGAAGGATGAGATTAATTAGACCAAAGTCATATATTCTTAAATAAGGGATCTGAGAGGCAGCCTCAAGGAATCTGTTGTAAGGGCCCTAAATCCACAAGCCTACAGTCACAGCCAGATAATGCAAATTAGAAAAGCATGTATGTGGGGACTGTGGCAGATCAGAGATTGCATTCCTCATCCCAAAGCCAAAGTTGCTTCACAGTTCCAGCTACCTTTACGGGAGTGTAGACACAGAATCAAATACTCCTCCAGTTTTTCATGTTTCAGAGACACCGAGCTGGACAAAGGACTTCTGTGGACTACAGTGGAGAAGCTATAGTGCACTACAGATATGACAAACGCAGTCTTCACAGTCTAATGACAGATGTGGTGTGGTCAGAGACAACACAGCGTGCCCTGAGAACACAGCGAGGCAGTCTTTACGCAGCAGCAGATGCGTCAGCTGAGTTTGGAATTATTAGTATTTTCTAGTTAGATAAATATGAGGATGAGGGCAGAAGGGTATCATAATATGATAAAATATCAATTAACAATGTTCTCCAAGTAATGGAAAGCCTATCTGTTTAAAGTGAGTACAAACTAAAGACTGTTATTCATTTAATAAAGGATGATGTCATGTGAATTTTCACACAACAAGAATTCAGGTATTAGTTCTTGGAACAAATACATTAAAACTTGATTATATATATATATATATATATATATATACACACACACACACACACACACACATATATATATCCATTTACTTGAATGTTGGATGTGTAAATTTTTTTTATTATAAAGCAAAAAATAATAAATGTTTTTAAAAACATTATTCTATAGGCTCATAATGAAGACAGACTGTGGGAGGCGTGGTGTTCTCAGTTCTCTTGAAAAGTGGGTGGGAAAGTAGTGCCATTAAGGAGAGAAGAAGGAATAAAGTTCTTGTCTTCAGTTAACATTTTTTCAAATATATCTTTTAAATATTTGCTCTAAAATAAACAGGTGACATAGTTTCAAATTTCTAAAAGTAATATTTAAAAATATAATTTTACATATTTTTCATTGGTTGAAAATATTAATAATTATTGAAGAATAATTAGTAACACTGATAGCATATGTTTCATTACTATTTCTAAATGCTTTGAACCTTACCTAAATTCTTCCCTTCCTATTATTTACCTGTGTCCTGGAACACATTCATTGGATAAAATGATTTTTATTCATGTATTCAATTATGCATTTATTTGCTAATTTAGGAAGCATGATTAACCACACTGTGATAGCCCTGGTGCTAAGATCAATAGATATAAAAGGATGAAATGAGCACAAGGAAAACATGATCCAAATAAAGAGAAAGATATAAAAATAATTTATCCCAAGAAAAGAGAGATGTTATAATGGAGATACATGCAGAGTGCTAGAGAATTAAAAAAGCACTGGTATCTGCCAAGTAGAACTAGGGAAAGCTTCATTCTGAAACTTGTAGAATGAACAGGCATTGGTACAAGGACAAATGGGGAGCCGAGAGGCTAGAGGATGCTCAGTATTTGTAGCAAAAGAAGGTGTTAGAAAGTGATTACAGTCAGAAAGCATTAAGAGTAATTCTGGGTCTCTAGTGGACACAGCACAAACGAGGGAAGGGTCGTGAGACAGAGCAAATAGGTAAGTAGACTCTCATAAGGGTGCCATG
Source organism: Aplodontia rufa (assembly GCA_004027875.1). NCBI lineage: Eukaryota > Metazoa > Chordata > Mammalia > Rodentia > Aplodontiidae > Aplodontia > Aplodontia rufa. Next base: position 39,476 of record PVKS010000666.1, on the reverse strand, counting down.
GTTTTCCTTAGGTGTATAGAGCCGCTAAAAGTACTTGGAAGGCTGAGTTTTCAAATGAAAGGAAGCAAATTCTGATTCTACATGTCTACATTTAAAAATAGTAGATATAACACTAGATATTTTAAAATTTCTTTTAAAAATTTGAATACTTTTTTCCCACCTAAATATCACATAAAATCATCGCCGCAGAGTTAATCTTACTACATTTAGTCTAATTTGGAGGAGAATCTATGGAACCTTAAACAACGTTATCTAATATCTTCCCTGCGCCATAACTGTGAATTCAATGGCAATACAAGTCCCTGTTTCTGAAGCTTTATCAAAGCATATTAACTCAAAATAATTTCACAGCTTGAGCATACCATTGATGAAAGGTGGGGCTTCTATACTCAGTTTGTGATTTTTGTCCTCCAATAATTTTATAATTTGTTGGACTGATTCATGCTAAGCTTTTTCCCATTTACTTTCATTTAATTCTTAAGGGTTCAATTGGCCAATTTGTAGTTGCTCAATATTTACATTCTTAGAGAAATACAAGAGGGACATGTAATAAAGCATATGAAAAATTGTATAGAAAAAAATGTATTAGCATGGGCAACACGAAGAATGGTTGTCATGACAAAGTGCCTCTTTGTGCAGAATGGTGACTTGGGCTCCCTTACCTCTTTCTTCAGACTCCCATCTGGACACTCTCACCTAATCCGTGTACTTTACTTCAGAAAGCAAGGGCTTACATGTTGCCCTCTAGCTGCCAATAACTCTCCATGGAAGCATTTTGCAAATATTGCTAAAAAATATTTTCTTCTTCACAGGTTTCTTTCATCCTTACATTTAAAGTTTAAGACACCCTGATTATCACTCCTTCTCAGCTAATTGCTTTAGAAAAACATCAAGGAAACGAAATCCCCTTAAGGGAGTATTTGGTATGATACTAGTGTAGGAACACTTGCTATTTAGGAAATGGTACCTCCATGTGCCTGAGTACTAGTTAATACAATTATGCTGTGTGTTATCTCTGGCCGTGTGCAAGGCCTGGGAAGGAAATAATTTAGGCAACAAAGCATTTAGTGTGCTTCAAATCATATCATTTAGACAACTGTCTGTTTCATTTATACATGATCTGCCCTGCAACTAAATTACTTCCCTACAAGTTAAATTCAACCCATAACATTATTTTCCTTGCAAAAAAGAAAAATGCTACTTCAATATCTGAAAGTTCATACGTTCATGTTTTTCCAAAGAATACAGAAATTCGTTTAATTTATACTACCAGAAATGTGTGATTTTAAAATATCTGTTTATAATAGTGGAGAAACGATGGTTCAATAACGATTCTTTAATGGGTGAAATTAAGAAAGACCTAAGAATAGAAAAGAAGAACAGAGAGGGCCTACTAACTTCAAACTATAATTATATTATTTTCACTACTTGTAATGCTTTTGAAAATGAAGAAAAATGTTTGTTTTTAAAGAAAATTTGCAGCAGCAATTTATTTAAAATGTTAAATGTCAGACTTCTTTTAAGATATGTATGTATCTTTGTTAATATACCTCTACTCTATAATAGTGGAGAGTAAAACTTCTGTATCTTACTTTCTATGTAATAGTGCTGTTCTAATGCTTATTATGATTGCCTCATGAATGGCTGATTTAAATAAAGTTAACAAACCAAAAAAGAGATACGAAGCCATAGCAGGCTTTCAGAGAAAATAATTTTTTTTTCCACAAGAGAGGAAAAGGATGGGCCATTTTTCATATCATAAATCACCATAAATTTTTCTTTACTATAATCAAGCATATTTTAAAAATCTTAAATTACTGCAAGTTTGATGAATGAATTTAAATGTGTAATTTATCTTCATCCTCATAATAAATATTTAACCATAATTAACAGACTTCTAAAGATTTTATGAGACTATACAATTGAGAACACATACTTAAGATCCCTTATTATTTCCATATTGGAGCAACTCTGAACAGTCAATGAAAGGAGCAAAACATGACACCATAAAGAGCAAAAGGAATCTAATCTTTCATTTCTATTTTCTTCATGTCTCTTCTGTCTCATATAACTTAACAACAACTCTGCTTCTTTGAAATGTTATTATATCTAATTTTCTACTTAACCAAACTTTTCTGGTTCTCAGCTATTGATTAATTATTTTGAACATTCAACAATTTATCTGTCTTTATTAAATGCCCACTATATGCTATGTGCTTTGTTGGAAGATAAATGGAAGTCCAGCCTGGACTTCCAGGATGGAGGCAGACAAAGTAGAATTTAAAAATTTCAATAAAACAAAGCTAAATTAAATATAATACATAAAGCGGACCAGATAGAAATGTAAACTATTTATCATGATATATTTATATTTATGGATTATATATATATTTAATATGCATGAAATAATCTTGATTATTTGGGGGGAGTTTCTTAGGGAAAGATCAATTAGACTTTTCTACATCAAAACTCCCAAGTCAGAATAGTTATAGATATTAAATGCCTACATAGTACTTTCCTCAAATTAACCTATCCCCAAGGCAATATGGAAATTAATATATAATGTTCCATAGTTTCCATAGAAAACCAAAAAAGAGTATCAAAATATAACCAATACAAACTGAACTTTAATAATTCAAAAATATTTTAAGTATTATATGCAGAATTGCACAAAACAGACTTTGATCAATAATCATAAAGTGTATAATATTTTTTTCATTCTTTTGCTTACATTATCTACACACGTGATTGAATATCTACTGAATTTCAGGCAATGTGCAATGGGTTAAGAATATTTCATAAACAAGTACACATATTTACATAGATTGATGGTCCGAAATTTTGTTGACAAATGACTGGTAGTGTATAGAAAAGAAAACACTTTTTATCACTCATCCTTTCTGTTTTTCTTTCCATAGTCCTTATCATCTTAAACACTGCATCCTTTACTTCTTTGTTATGTTCATTTCTTATTGTCTATCTGTTTTTGTTAACCTATAAGCTCCACAAGGGCATGGTTCACTTGTCTGTTTCTGTCCTTGGTACCTTTCAAACACTTAGAACAGCATCTGCCATCCCTTCAATAAATATTTGTTGAATGAATAATGGGGCCTGCCTTTGCCTAATATCAATATTATACAGAATGATAATGAAAAATTAAAATTCAGAAAATATTTCCGATATTACCCTGATAGCCACAAAATAAAACAATGCAAAATAAATAGATTAATTGTTTACCAGAACAAAAATAGCAAACATGCTTATGCTGAGCATGCATTTCTTCATTCATCAAGAAAACACAGTAATATATTTCACTTAAGGCAATCAAAATAGTTTAAGGAATTAATTGCATTTCTTGGATCACACATCTTTTCAGAAGGGCCTGTGTTTCTCTTTTGCATATGCAAGTATTTAAGTACATATAAGTTATTCACTTAAGTACGTGAAGGAATATTTACATGTGAATCCTAGAGAATACAGAATATAAATAGATATTTATATTATATATTTATTATGTATAATCTAAAATTTTTATGGGGACAACTCTAAGAAATTTGCTTGTTTTAAATGAGTTTAGGTTTAAGAATTTAAAATAAAACTTCTAATGTTTGAATCCTATCATACTTCTGTACTGTTAAAAAAACAACTTTCTTTCAGCCCATGCTGATCAGATTCTCTTCTTGTCACTCTATACTCTCATTTCTGCATTCAATTTTTTATTCATTCATATGACGATATATTAAGTGCTTCTCTATGAACTTGGAGTCCATGTTTTAATCACTGTTGGGACAGGATTATTATCCTCTTTAAAATGCAATAAAAGTTTTCTGTTCATTTTGCTTTTATTTCTTTATTTTTAACTTGTCTTTCATCATTATTAGCAATCCATATATGAATACATTGGTACAAATGCTGATATTAATTTGACTTTTGGGGGACAAGATAAATATCTTCTGTTTTTAGTTTATTTTGAACTGAAATTGTACATATTGGGATTAATTTTTAAATATTTTTGATAGAACAAAGTTTGTATTTATTTTGCAAATACATATTTTTAAAGAAACAAATTGCCAAAACACAAATTTATAAAATTTTATTATCTGCTAGATTTGTTCAATTTGATTGACAAGTTTAAAAATACCTTCAGTCCATCTGTACTTGCTGATGAAAAATCTAGACCTGCCAATTTTCTTCATTTGTACATAATATTTACAAACTTTGAAAGCATTTTACTTTCATGACAAAAATGAAAAACAGGTCTTTTTCATTGTTTAAAGTCTCACGAAACAGATATACACCAATGACTATCAGATGCCTTTGTGGTTGTGCTAGACCAGCTCTCTCATTCCACAGGTGAGGAAGCAGAGGCAAGGAAAATAACCTTGGCCTCTGCAGAGCTACACTAAAACTCACACCTTTGACATTTGGTCTCTATCGTGTCATTCAGGATTTCATATTGACTCTACTCTGCAGGAAAAAGATAAGCTGATGATTGAAAAACCACTCAAAAATGTGAATAATACCAATTAATTGGAATAGATTCTCATGATTTTCTGAGGGTAGACGGACTTCGGTATGTGCAGTTGGATAGCACATTAGGATGGTGTTGGAACTTCTAAATATTTCATTCAAAGAAGCATATGCACTTAGAATCTCTAAAATGCATTTTGCTTCTATGCATTTCCTAGCTGAGTATTAATTAGCATGGGTGTGTGGTTTAATTTTCTCAGCAGAAACAACAACAACAAAATAACAAAACCTCATAAGTCCCAATGAAAGAAGATGGAATAGCCTCTTCTGCTATTATTGAACAGTCTCCCAGAGAATACGTCATGCCTCCACATCTGGACACCCTCTAAATATAACAATATAATCTGTGCTGTCATCTGTGTCTGGGCTCCAAATTCTAAGGCCATCATTGTCCTGCACAAGTGGACTCAAATCAGAAGTAAGTCAATCAGAGGTTGGAAGGGTGGCTCAGCAGTAGAGTGCTTGCCTGGTATGCACAAGGACCTGGGTTCAGACCCCAGTACCACATACACAACTAAGTGTCAGAAAAACAAGAGTCAGATGAAAACATAAATAAAAATGACTCTCCTCCCCCTTAAAAAAAAAAAAAGAAGTCAGTCAGAAGGATAAGAGATTTAGCACACATCCAAAATAGTCACTTTTACATTTTTTCCTTAACAAAAACTCATACAGAAACTTTACATAAAAGAAATCTTCCCCATTGAAAGTGAGACCTCTGAGGAAATGTCTGGTACATTTTCATCATGGAACAGAGACTGAAAAAGAGGCCAGAGTTGGAGTCCTTGCCAGGGTCTCCATCTAGACTCTGGACTCTCTTCTTGCCCCTCTTGTCTACACTCACTCCCCGCAGTTTCACTTGCCATCTTCACCTCTTCTGAACCAACCAAGCTTCAGCATCATGCTGTCTGCTTCTGGGAATTCTGTTTCCCCAGGGATCTGGTAAAGCTCCTTCAGTTGAGGTCTCAGCTCTATGGTACCTACTCAGGAAATCTGTCCCCACTGATCACTCTCTTTCTCTCTTTATTTTGAACACAGAACTGAACTAATCTTAATTTTGGTTCATGAAACATTCTCATCTTGGAGTTGTGAAAGGCCTTGTTTATTTTCATTAGGTGATATGTTATTTTATACACTGTGCTAATTATTTGTGTTTTGTATCACTTTTTTGCTGCTGTGATCAAAAGGCCTGACAAGAATAATTAAAGGAGGAAAAGTTTATTTTGAGGCTCACAGTTTTGGAGGTATCAGTCCATAGACAGCAGGATCCATTTCTCAAGGCAGAACATCATGGTGGAAGGGTGTGGTGGAGAAGAGCAGCCCAGGACATGATGATCAAGAAGCAGAGAGAACAACTCCACTTGCCAGATACAAAATACATACCTAAAAGGCAATGATCCACCTTCTCCAGCCACATCATCCCTGCCTTTGTTTAACACCCAGTGAACCACTATCAGGGGATTAATTTGCTGATTGGGTTAAAGATCTCATTATCCAATCCTTTTTCCTCTAATCCTTCTTGCAATGTATCACACATGAGCTTTTGGGGTATACCTCACATTTATACCATAACACAGAACACACACAAAATATCTAGAATCTTGATAATAGTCTATATATATAATTTCCCCTGTCCCAACTCTCTGCTTCCCCCAACCTGAACTTGCAGTAATCATTCTTTTGCTTTCACATATGTTTAGTTTCGTTGTATTTTTTATTAATTTACTTTTATTTATGAAAATAATACACACATATGCATATATACTTATGTAATACCTTAGTTTTTAAATCAGTCTTTGTGTAAACTTTTAGGAGTTACTGCATTTATTTAATATTAAATTGTTAAGACTGATCCATAGGGGCAAAAGCTAGTCTAGTGCATTCATTTTGGTTACCATTGAGTATATCATTTGGTTATCACTGTATGACTTATTCATCTATCCATGACGTTATATCATCACCCTGCCTTATTTTCTTCATAGGTTGTACCAGAGCTGAATTTATTAATTTACTTAACTTGTTTATTATCTGCCTCTCAATATTAGAACATAGTTTCTCTTGTATGGACACAGATACTGCATATCCTATTCATCACAATTACTCAAGATATTCATTCAATAAAATTTGAATAACCTAACACTAGTACGATGCTCTTAGCTTTTTAGTTGACTTATCCTATCCCACAACCTACAGCAGGGCTATAAACTCTTCCTTAGGGACTATACCCTATTTGGTGAACGAGTGACTATTTTTTCCTTTTACATCATACCCAACAAACATCCTTGGAATGGCTGCTATTTATTGTAATTCACACTGTATTTGATTACATTTCTTCATCTGTAAGGTAGTAACCCAATTTAGGAACAAGAGGCTCAAACAAGCTAGTAAACTTCAAGAGTCTATTCTATTCAACTAAGGAACTGGAATTTTCCTGACATCTTTCCACTTCTTTAGGATAGCCCCTATATTTCACACCACTTCTAGTTTACACTTTTGAGTTAGAGATATATTTAGTTATCAACCTTAACATTCTTAATTCCATGTCTTTAATTTTTTTAAATTCCCTACTATTGAAAATATATTTGCAGTTAATTTTACAGTAACTTCTGAAAAGTAACAGGAGTAAACATTGAACATCTGAGAAGTACACATCAGTCCTAAATGAAATTAGGTTAAGATCAATGTACGTATTATTTTCAATATCAATTCATGAAAGATGTTTTAGTTTTTAAGTCTGACATGTGGAAAACTCATTACCACCTTGGGCATCAGAAATATTCAGAATAATAAAGGGATATGAGATTTCATTTCACCAACATTATCCTTTAATTGTGTCTCTATTCATCTTGCATCATAAATTAGTAGGGTCGTGAAAGAGTACATTTAACAAGACCTGCATTTGAACACAAGCATACAGTCACACAAGACATGAGACTACAACGTTGACAGTTGCCTATTCCATGAAACTTGGACAAAAATTAAGTGAAATACATTAAAATATAGGTTGGAAAATAAATTTTTAAGGAGTTACAACTAAACTGGATATGGAGTGGTAGAGTGAAACTTACCAAACATCACTTGTTAATGGAAAAAATTTTAAACTTGGAGATAAATGACCAAAAATCATAATAAAAACCCTCCCATTCAATTCATTCTAATGTTTCAGATTTTAATATTATAAGGAAATGCAATTCAAATTTAATTATGTTTTCAAAGTTCTTCAAAATTCAGAGGCAGATAATGATATGTGCTATATAAATGAGAATTTTCCAGGTAGGGAGACATACCCGTCTTGTCTACTTCAAAAAAGTCCAGGCTAATATTGAAAGAGATTGTTTGCCCACATAGGCTCATGGCATGCATGACAGTTACTGAGTTCTCAAAGCCTTGTTAAAAAATTTGAGCTCTTTTACCCCATTTCATCACTAATAATTCCCATACCACAAAACAGTCTTTGCTCTGATGAGCAGTCAAATCTCCCAGCAATGACTTTCTTATTATCTCTAGTAATAGGACTATTATCTAAGAAGAAAGGCTGAGAGAAATCATTGGAATTTCATATCTTCTAACATAAGCATTAAATATGATTCAGTTAATTTAAATAATAGTAACGTCTTAACTGTATGTAGAAAAAGAAATAATCCATTTGTATTTCTTTATAACAAGAAACCAGGACAAAAATACTGCATTAGGAGGACAAATGTAATGTCAGGCCAAGGTGACACATTCATTTTTGTTCCTCCCAAGACAATCTTCAGTTGTCTGTACTTGAAACTGACCAAAAGTAAATAAACAACACAAAAATTCATAAAGCAAATATAGCTTTTATATTTATGTCACAGAATTCACATTAGCTTTCAGTAAATATTAACTATCATGTCTCATTCTATTAATAAAATCTCCACAGATCTGAAACATAAGTCAGATCTGAAAGGAGTGTTGATTATTGTAAGTAATGCTTATGCTTGGGTATTCTGTCATTACTGTGGTGAGTTTTTTATCTTACAAATCATAAAGAAAGTTTCAATTTTTTCCCCAAAACACATTATTAAAACCAAAAATATATTTTTCTTTCAATATATATCACAAATAAAATATGATTTTATTTCTATAATAGCCTTTTTGTCCCTGATAATCAGATTTGTCTTGTAAAATAATTTAAAGTATAATACTTCAAAGATAAAAACCATATTATCAAATACAAAAATAAACTGCCTTCTTGAAAATAATGATAATTGAAAAATACATAACTGACATCATCATGTATCAAAAGCGGTTGGATTCCAGTGACTATTTCAAAATGGTACTGGGCATATCAAGAAAATGCTTAAGTTATTCTGGATAAAATAGGGAATGGGGAATTTGGAGGAGAGCTGAAGGACATATGCCCAATATGTCTGAACATATTGGCGTTAAAATAGTTTCATGATTGAACTGGCCAAATGATATTTATTTGTAGACAGTAAATAAATTTCAGAATTGGAAAATCCTAGGTTCACATTTCAGTTTGGTAGCTTTCACAACTCCAGAAATTTAACAAATAGTTTTCAGGCTCAGATATTTTTTGAAGCAAGGATGATAGTTTTTAAGTAAATGGAAAATAATATATAAGATTAGATATAGAAATTACCTATTACAATACCTAATGATAGATACACGGTATATCCTAGGATTCTTTCCCCTTACACCCTGTAATGTTGGTCTACCAGTTAATGATTTTGGTGTAAAATCAGAAAAGAAGTCTCATGTTGCTTTTCAAATGGTTATTGAACATGGTAATTACTCCAGGAATAAAGGTAGTTAACTCAAAAGCTTAAGAACATCTAAGTTACCTTCATTTCTCTCCTCTGTCATTCTCAGTGTCAGGCAGATAAGAAAACAATTTTACCACTGGTACCTTCTCATGGGAGAGGAGACCTTTCCCAGAAGCCCTTCTGCAGAACTAATTTCACATCACTTAGACATAATGGCCACGCATTCTTGTGCCCTAATCAAGACCTAGCAAGAAGAATATATTGCCACCATTTTCTTGGAATCACATGCATCTCTGAGCCATACATAAGATCAACTTCCCTGAAGGCAGGAAGGAAAGGTAATTTGTTTCTGTTGGCAAACAATTGTGTACAGTCAGGTTGGATTCTATAAAGATATTAATCTTTACATCTAATAGTTTTATGATAGGCACAACTATTCAAGCAAAAGAATCATTCTTGGCTAAAACTGCTTATAGGTCATTCTTAAGGAATATCAGATTGTACTAGACTTAGTCATTTTTAAACTGCACTACTTAAAAAAAATCCCTTTTTAAATGAAACTTTCTAGAGGAACTCAAGTGATTTGAGAAAGCAAAGTAGATCTGCCTGGTTGATTGAAAAATGTCATGATGACTATTCCCAGGTCATAGTATGCCACCCCTGGACACATATTCACAACATTTATGAAGAAAACGAGTGTAGTATGTCTTTACAGTCCCTTCTAGTCCTTTAATTGTACATCTATGAGATTATCAATATGTCATCATGCAGCAATTTTCTAACACTAGTTTGCTCTAAGACATCTTTGATGAGTTGCTTATTTTTTATGGTAGGGCAAACAGATGACATGAAGAAATCAGATAAATTACCATATGACAACCATCTAGTTGAAAGATAAAGGCAAAATCGAAAACAAAATCACCCTGAAGCAAAACTGGAGGCAGTGCAAGAGAATTCTAGTCCCCTGGAAAGGCAGGTAGCAAAGTTATCACAACTGTTCAACAATACAGACTAACAGCTGCTCTCAAAGCAGCGATGAAAACTGCTGCAACTGTTGCCCCCAAATCACCAGCAGGTCCCAATCAAGAAGCCTGCACAGGATCTTTTATGACTTTGCTGTGCAAATACTGGTTTCATCAACAAGTGGATAACTTAAAAAAGAAAAGCAACTATCTCAAAGGAGAATAAAGCCATTAAAAAAAAACAAAATTATATTAGAAGAGGAAAATAATAGGAGGAAAACTAATTGACCAGCATAAAACTTCTTAATACACTAAAAATTATCTAATTTGATAGCATAAATATGAAAGTTGCCAACACATGCTGGCAAATCTTAATAGATATTTAAAAAAATCTGAATCGCAGAAAAACTGGAACTTTGGGTCAATTCCTTAGTAGCAATTCAAGCTTAAAGATAGAATAATAGCAATTGCTTTCTTGTATTATATTTAGAGAAATTATGAAAGATACTGACCTGTAGAGAGAATCTCAAGTTTCCCATGGGAACTGTACATCAAATAATAAAGTTATTAATACTTCTTATTAATATATTTAAACCCTTTTACCCAAGATGACATTGGGCAAAAATTTTGCTTTAGTAATAGTGTATAATCATACTATCCTCAAACCTTTGTTGAAAGATCCTACAATATTCTCAAAGGGAATATGTTTCCTTAGTCTTTCTAATGAAAGATCCTTAACTCTGTTAAATCTGTGTTGGTTGGTGGAGTATTAAATAATGGGGGGCCTTAATGGATTTAATTGTTACTCCATATTCTGCTTTGTAAACCATCACTGCATAACCACCAATGATTTCAGTTCTGCAAATGGTTTTGAAAAGTAATATATATATATATATATATATATTTATTTATTTATTTATTTATATACACATATATATGTACATTTTTTAGGATTGAGAGAGTTAATCATTCATCTGAAACTCTAGAAATGCTAGCTTCAACAAAATCAGTCCCTTAGTCATCTTCTACACCATTTGTGTATCCGTGAGTTAGCTACAACTCTGTAGCTAAAATTACTCCAACAGGAAATATTTAAATATTAGTCTAGAATTTTGGTTGACTGGAAAAAAACAGGACATGTGACACCCTCACATCATTTTCTATTTTGGAGATTTCACAACTTCTTCATATACTGTGTGATGAAAGTGAAGACATATCTAACGAGAGGAGTCTTTGCTAATTTGAGGGATACGTTTTATTGAAATCATCATTCCCAACATCTGTTCACTTCTTCAAAATCTCATCTTTCTATGAGTTTAACCTTGTATTTTTGTTATTCTGATAAAGATGAGTTAATTGTCTATGGATATCTTGGCTAAGCTGCACTTAATGGAAAATTTAGTACCACAGAGGGGGCTATGATCAAATTAAATGAGAATACAAGCAAATTTTGATACTAAATAAGGCAACCATGAGGATACAGAACTGTGACAATTTGACCTACAGGTAAATTAGGAATGTGCGTTTAAGGGATATCACTGATTATCTTGGGGTTATAGAGTTTAGTGAAGCTCCCTAGAACTATGATTGGAAAAAGTACAACAAACATGGGAAAATTTATAGTACTGCATATATCTAGTGCTGCTTAAAAGTGCAAAATTGGAGCTGGAGCAGTGGCTCGGTGGTTATGGTTCTTGCCCAGCATGCGCAAGTACACAGGTTCAAACCCCAGCACCCATGTATACAACTAAGTGTCAGAGCAATGAAAGTGATGTGAAAAACTCAATAAAAAAAAAAAAGGATTCTGTCTCTCTATCACTCTCTCTTTAAAAAAAGAAGTGCAAAGAAATATTAAGTAAATAAAGTCATGTATATATATATACATATAATATAAAATACCCTCTGCCTAGTATTTACAAAAGCTCCAGATTCATATAAACAAAGCAGATGGTTGGCATACACCATATTGTTTGCACAATCAAGGCATGAGAAATCATGCGTATCAAGTTTAAGAATGTTTGGAACACTAGAGAAAGATAAATTTCCTAACACTCATCAAGGGCCACTGTTGCAAGCAGGCCTTTCCATGGACAGAAGTTTAGGTCTGTTGTGTTTACTCTTCTGCACAGGGGCAGTTACAAAAACAGCTCAATATATATTATCATATAATTTTATAGTAATTGTATCAATTTGAATGGCTATGCAAAATGGTGGTGTTAAATTGTTAGAAAGCTTTACCTTTTAATAAGGAATAAACATAATATACAAAGGCACAAAATATGTAATAGTAGAAAAAGAAAGATAAAGCAAAATAGTATTCCTTTTCTAAAAAAGGAAGGCAGTTTTAGGCAATACAAGGAAAATAACACTGAATAATTTCACCTTTAAGACATCTATATTTCCAAAAACTCTTGATTAGGAAATACAAGGTGATAAAAAAGTTTGGTGGTTAATTCTCAAATGTGGCAGGATTATAAATTAAGTATATTTTGAAATTATTTGTCATATCACATGTTGGACATGCTAAATTGTTGATGGTTTCATCCTAATCCAAATATATTTGGCATCGTATGTTCAAGTCATAGCTGAGCAAGATGGAGAATTCTTGGAGTTTTCACCACAGTGTCCCCAAAAGACTTATAAACTTCAGATCTAAAGGGAAAGGTTAAAAGTACTTGTGTTATTGAACCAGTAGTCAAGTGAATGACTTGAAAACTATTTTTAAGTATATAATGGGTCTTTCTACAGACTCTATGCAAAGGAAAACACCAGCAGCTTATTCTAAAGTCTAGAGGATTTAGGTCAGATAAAAGGAGGAATTTATGGACAGTAAGGGATGTTTAACACAGATATATAGCATAGATTCTCCTCTGGACACATTAAGACCAAAAGGCTTATGTAGCAAAGTGTTTAAAACCATAGACTCTTAATCTAAACTGTGTAGGTTTGAATTTCGCTCCTATGAACAGTGTAACTTTGGGCACGTTATCTAACTTTCTGTGCCTCAGTAGTTTTGACATCTGCAAAAGTGCAAAAGCAACTGGGTTTTTCCGCATGGAAAATATACATAAAAGCTCTAGAAGAGACTTTCTCATCTTACAAGGCACTAGGACCCCATCAACTAATATTGTCATCTACCCTGGATAACATGAGCCCAAGGGTCATATGAGGCAGGGCATGATACTGGAGTAGTGAGGTTTTAGAGATGAATCAGAGATGGTTCGTGCTCTTGAGGAAACTTACACACCAATGGGAAAGGTGACTACAGACATACCTACAAATCAAACAGGAGGAATGCTCAGTGAATGACTTGGCAGCCATCCTTCAGATGGTGAATTGCACAGTGCTCTTCATGTACGAACCACATGCAATCAGGAGTGAACACCAGAGCGCTGGGTGGGGGAAGTCAGAGCATTGAGCTTATGCAATGGAGCCTGCTTCTCCCTCACTTGATGTGTTCGCTTTCAAATATCACAGCTTGCAGTTTACAGAGGCCTGGTTGAGTGAGATTGCAAAAGTGTGGTTATGTGAATGATTCCTGTGTATGTAGGCTGGGAGAGGTAACTGATCTTATCTGAACATCATTCAAGCTCTCAACTTCCAGTAATCATGATTGGCTACCACTTCTACACAGCCTCTGCTTTGGTTACTCCCTCTCTACTTAAAAGAATAACTTGAAAAGTATTAAATATGACATAAGTAGGGATAAGCATAATCTAGAAAATAAGTATTATAAAAATCAATATAATAAAACCAAAATGTTTCTAACCATTATTTCCCCATTTTCCTAATTTTAATCCTCAAAATCAAATAAAATTTATGCCATTTAATGATGTTTCAGGCAGGCATTTCCTGTTTAAGTGAATCTATCTAAAAATGTCAGTATATAATTAGAATTCCATCCCATGTGAACAAAGTTCAATGTTTATTAAACTTTTCTTAAAGGAAATATTTTATTATTTGAAAATACAACAAAAATAAATAATTCCATAACTACACCGATGAGTGTGTTGGAAAATTTAACTGCACTGAGGTCACAATTGCTGTTTTAAGGGAGGGCACAAAACTTCAAACATGTTGGCTCCAGCTGACGCTAGTGAACTCTGGTTTTTTACGTAAGAAAAAGCTATTTTCTAAACAGTCTACTCTGAAATTTGCTTACTGTAAGGAAAAAGAAAAGCAGAAATGATTTACGAACTGAATAAGCCAAGGCGTTTTTACTGTATGTGAGTTCTCAATGCTTAATTCTACAATGGACCACACCTCTTTGCTTGGAGTTAAAGATGGCTTTTTACAGAATACATCCTTACAAAGGAAGAGTAAAAACATGGAAAGAAAAAAAATGCAGAAAACCTAACGATCACTTGTCCCTCTCATATATCTTTTCTGAGCCTTGAGCTCTAATTCACTTAAAAGCTGGGTTTTTGTGGGTAACAGATAGTCAAGGTGTAATAAGAAATAAAGCTTGGCATTTACATGATGCATAGCACTTAGGTGCTGAATAGAGAGAAAATGGCATTGTAAGCATCAAGGTGAAATATATTTAAAATATATTCTAGCTGGTCCCCAAAACAATTCCTGAGTAGGTTTTCCCAGAAATTTATAATTATTTTGCATAACAGAATCCATACCACAAAATAGTCTTCACGGATCATCGTTCTTTATTATTGTCATCAAGACCATCATAATAAAAATAATTGCCTGCCTTTTTCCTGCAGTAAAATCACTGATATAGAGTTTCCAAGATCCAAATTCCTCTGTAAATATATGGAGACATTTCTATACATTAGAAAAAAAGGCTTAAACTATTGCCCACCGTTGTTTTTCATCCATACACTAGCAGGTCTTTACAAGAATGCTAATTGGGAGTGTGAACACTCCTGAATATGTACAAGAACATTAATTAAGTCAAAGAAATAAAATAGTAGCAGCTCTGCTTATATTCATGGTTTTAATTTAAAAATAATATAAACTGAAACCAAACTTTGCTAATACGTAACAAGTGACCTGATGCTGGTGATCTTGTTTACTGGGTGATTCACAGTCCTGTTTAGGCAAAGTGTAGAGGACCCCAGGAGAAAGACTGACACTGGACAGATAGAGGAGGGCAGTGAGGTCACTTGCTCACACTTCCTTATTTGTTTACTGCACAATGCAACCTGCTGCAGGTCATAGAGATGGATCTTCTTAAGCAAGTCCGCAAATGATGTTTCTGAGTTTTCATCAAAATGGCCCTTACCAAAAGCCAATGGCTTTAAAATTTTCTCAAAGACTACAGATGTAAATACTGATAAGGTAAGCAAAGGAAAATAGCAAGGAAATGGCTGAGCTGGTACTTTTCATCATACCTGTTCTTCATCCACACTATGCAGAGAAGTCATGATGATCTAATCAAATCTGACAGAAGCCAACAAAACATTCAACAACATCGAACAAACGATGCAATATGGATTTATCTCCCCTCTCATTAATGACAAACTTGTCCTCAGCAGGGCTTTCTACTGAAAATATTAGCTAATAATAAAAGTGTTCTTATGTAATTAATGAATAAATACATTTTTAAACAAGGAATATAATTTAAAGTTCGGAGATCAGTGGGAAACTAAGCAAATGCTTTGGACAATGTTGAATATATTAATAATGTTAAATAACAAAATTTATTTTCTCTATTGGCATATTTCAGTGTTTGCTTAGATTGGTTAGTGTCATTATAGTGAAGAATATATCTAAAATGCAGTAAGGCAAATTTTACACTAATGTGTACATTGAGAATTAGAGATAATAAAACATTAATTTACTTTTTTGAAAAATTTTAGACAATTCCTTTATCAAAAAGTAAAATGAAGAATGTCAAAACTGGTGAACTAAAGTTGCTATTGTGCTTATTAGACAAATAAAATTTTATTATTTTCTAATGCACCACACTTTAGTTTACAGATGAGGCGGGTACTTGGAGCAACTGTGGTAACTTCTAGGCTATTTTAACACTAATAGCTACTATAATCAAATTAACTTTTATAGTAAATTATTAATAATATCAAAGTTCATCAAGTGATGATTTCATTCTGGGCTCTAAAAATGTGGGCCTGTCACTCAATAACTTCGAAGAATACTTTGAAGAAATCCAAATGAGTGCCATAACACACTAGATCATAGTTTAGAAGGCTATATCTTTGAAAGTATTAAAGAATAAACTCTGAAAATGAAATGTTGCATTATGTTAAGGCCTACTTCAATGGCTATATATTTGGGTATTTTGAAAAAGTGTTCTTATTTTCATTTGTTCAATATAATTTCAGACATTATTATTCATTTACTACATTTCATACAATCGTTTAGGGAATCATGAGAATATTTAGTGATATGAGGACTTCAAAAATGTTTTACTTTAATGAAACACAGCTTCCCTATAATTCTCAAGTATCGATAATCCTTTAACATGTAATTTTTAAAACAAACAGAATTACCACTTGTATTTGCCTTGATAAAAAAAATTTATTTGATAGAAATTCATCAGTTGAATAAAGGGAAATTGTAGCCTAATTTTTCTGGACAAATACCAAAACATTGATTATGGTCAATTTAGCAGCTGAAACTATATGTAGCCTTTTTTGCCTGAAAATTTATGTTCCAATGACTGTTTAAAATATGTTCCAGAATTATCATACTCAAAGAAACATACTATTTACAAAGCTGCCCCGAATTCCTAAGCATATCTCTGTTTATTAAGCCAATAATGATGGTAGAAAATAGTAATTTATTAATTTCTGTATTTAGTTCCTGCTTAAAAAGTGCTCCAGGTGTGTTGAACTTTTGAAATATTGTTGCTTAGTGGACAAATGACAGCGTTTTTGAATTTCTGACATATTCTACATTTCCCAAAAAGGAACAGCCTCTCAATATTTGTTTGTGGTAATGCCTTAAAATTTTAAGGATTTACCAAATTTTTTTCTGGAAAAAAATTATTCAGGAAATAAGTTATTCCTGTAGGTGAATATAGGTAGTTAGAATTAACAGACCTTACAGAATACTAAATGCCTGTATCATGCCTATATTGAAAAGAGAAGGGGTACAAAACACAATGGCTCCTCTGTCTTTTTCAATGCCTCATTCTGGTATTTAAATTCATAGGAATCATATCAACTCTTGGCTAGGCATTTCATTTTGTTAAGTTATTCAGGAGAGTAATTAAAGTTAGGAATAGCTATTTTCCCTGTAGTGGATTTATTTGTATCCAAGATTTAATTCCCCTCTTTCAATAATCTAAATTTAAAAGACGCTTAAAGAAAATAAACTTGGATTCTTTCAAAATTAGAGGTCATATCTGTCTTTTTTCATTGTTGTTTCCCTAAATGACTAGTATATTGCTTGGCTAGTGATTGGCATTCCAAAACAATTTGTGAAGTAAATAAGCAGTTTCATTAGCAAAAACAACAGTTGCATGATCTTAGACAACTCACATTTTTTTTTCTATTTGTTCCACCTGTCCTTACAATTATAAAAACCTAAAAATGTTCAGTGGAATATTTTGTGATTATAATAAAGATTCATATGTGTGAAGTCACTATGAAAAACCTGAAGAACACAGAATAGGTACTTATATTTTCTTTTTACTTTTCCAAACTTTTTTTCCTCCAAATTTTAAGATATACCTCTAATCAATTTTCTATTGGGCTGAGAAAAATCTATATTTAAAAAAAAAATCTTTCCAAATAGTTTTGTCCTAGAGCTTTGCACCCTTAGCTGTACTGGCAGGTCCACATTCACAGGTGTGTGTGGGCATGCACACATTCACAGGTGTGTGTGGGCATGCACACACCCATACACACATACAGAGTATCAAAACATGATGGGTTTACAAATGTCTTCAGAGACCATTGTATGTTACTATGTGAGAAAAATAGGTTTTAAAATAAAATGGTATCATCTTAGAAGTTTAAAGAAAAAAATTTTAAAGATGAAGAAATCTGCTTCTGAAAAAGCTGGTGGATATCAGCAATGGAGATTTCAAAAGTCTACCTAGATATTTCTATGTCCAGTTTTATAGCAAGAGATGTCTAAACTAGTTTAGACATTTAGTTTGGTTTTGTTCTCCCTTCATTTTTAATGATGTGTGAAGTCTTTACTAGCATAAAAATTATTTTAATATGTTTCAATTTTTTACCTATGAAGAACAGACAATTTGCTTGGTATCAATAATGCAAATGATATAAAATAAATTACTCCACTGTTCAATAGTGCACTTCATTGGTTCTTGATAAATGCAGTGCTTGTCGAGTATCTAAGCAGATTTGACATTTACAAGGAATATGTAGATGTATTAATAATACTATTTAAATTAGTGATGATGCCTTCACACATGAAGAAAAAGAGATTCAGAAGGCTTAAATGAATTGCCAATTTTCCACAGAGAGAAAGAGACTGATGTGGGATTTGAACCCAGTCTATCACAGATGCTAATGTTTTATTTATTTAAAATTCACTGCCTTACACAGTGATATGCTTCCTCAAATAAAATCCCTGAAATAGGTAATACTGGCTATTTGAAGCTTGACATTAGTTTTAAACATAAAGATGCTAATGCTCAGACCCACTAGATGAATCCACTAGATTTTACTTAAGTAAAGTAACATTTATTAACCATAAACTATTTTATCTAAAAGCCATACTAAAGGCAAAGAAGTTTTCAAAAGTAAGTTGATTTTTCTGGAAAGTGATTGAACGATTTGATTGATTATAATAGTAACACCACCAGATTCCATTTGGATGTCTTTTCAGGGCCCTGTATATCTTCTTTTCTCATGTATCTTCATAAACATTTAAATATGGTATTTGTTAAAAACTAATGATTAGTGAACAAATTACTTTTCAGAGTGATTAAGTGTTTGTCAAATATCTCCAATCGAATAAATATCAGATGTGTGTCTCTTTATTAAAAGCTTTATTTGTCTCTATTGAATTATGGATTCTTAACCTGGTAGTCTGTTAATTGCATGTACTGTTGAGGGAGAGGCTTCACAGCTTTCTATAAAAATCTCAACAGAATCAATAATTCATACATAAGAACCACAGATGTCTCTTATAAAAACAACTTCATAGGTTTACATATTTTCTTTCTCTTTTTTTTTTAAAGAGAAAGCGACAGTGAAAAAGAGAGAATCGGTTTTACTTAGTTTTTCACGTGGCTTTCATTGCTCCAACACTTTGTTATGTATGTGGTGCTAGGGTTTGAACTCAGTTCCTCATGCATCCCAGACAAGCACCATAACCACTAAGCTACTGCTCTAGCCAACAGTTTACATATTTCAATGGTTGGTTGTTTAGTTTGGTTACATTCACAGTAACGTATGGTATGTGGCTAGTATTTCTTCAGTATTCTGGATACTGCATTTTAAATATAACCTGTGGAAATCTGAAGACTCCATTGAACACCAATTCACCATGGATATTCAACGTCTGAAAATACGTAAACGACAGAGCCCCAGGCTGATTTATTCTTAGGGTGCTCTTATAAAGCCACTTTGTAATGTGGGGAAAGCTTAAAGACATTAACTTGGAAGAACTGATCCTCTACAGAAATGGGGACAGAGGTCCTCAACAATTCTTAGGGTGGCTTTGGGGACTATTCTGCTTTGAAGTGAATGAAGCTGTCAGTATCCTCCTCCGAGAGAGCTGTCATATTTCCTTCTTATGACTATCAGGAGAAAGTTCTCCCCATATCTCCTACTGCACGCCAGCTCGGGAGTTAGGTGAGCACTGTTGCCTTCAAAAATACCAAAGCCCCAGAGGCATTCACTCAGAACCCACCCCACCCTCAATGCCACCCCAGGAAAACCCCTCCATCAAATTCATAAAACTCCTACCCAGTTTATTGTAATGGACGGTCAAGGTTAATAACCACTGACACAGAGCTTCTCCTTCAGTAAAGCCACACTCGGTGAGTAAAATCTCCAGGGACATCATTAGTACATACAGAAGACTAGCTGAGTGCGCCCCAACAGGAATTTCGAAAAGTCTGTTTGTTTTTATTTTTTTCCTCCATTGCTGTTTCAGGTGCCAGCAGTCAGCTAACACAGTTAAGAGCGACTTCAGCCATCTCAGGAGATCTATAAAGTTCTCTTTAGCTCAACACAATGCCTTGATCACAGGTTGTAGGGCCTGTATGGACCATGATTAGAAATTTAAGATATATTAGAAAATTATGATAAATTTCTTTATATATATATATATGTATATATTTATACATATATATATGTATAAATATGATTTTATATATATATATATTTATACATATATATATATATATATATATAATTAAAATCACTCAAATTCTGTAAAGATTTTAGGAACATTTTTGAATAAAAAAGAAAAGGGAACTCCCTGCATTTTATACCAGGCCACTTGTTCAAAAGGTTGGATACTACATGAAGCATTCTGATGTATTACAAATTTGTTCTTTTTCTTTTTTCTTTTTTTTTTTAAATAAAAGTGACATAAACCTCTCCTCTTACAATGTAAGAGAGCTATGCTAATTTGTTAGCCCTTTTGTTGTTTGGTTATCAAAAGACATGAATGACATTTAGGATTTGAGAACATGCAAATTATTTCTTAAGCTTTATATAGTCCTTGAATTGTCAATTAGCCTTAAGAATGAAAAGGAAGGAAAGGTATTATTCCCAACAAATCAGTATAGCTGATTAATGCATCTTTAACCACAATATTGTTTAGGGTGTTTTTCCATTTTCAGTGAATATCATTCATGTTGTCCACTATAGAAAAATTTATCCCTAGGGTATTTTCCTCCAACTATTAGAGTTTTACCCATATCACTGACTGTAACAGATGAGATTAATGCAGCTTTTCAACCATCTTTAAGCAAGAATATTCAGATGCTTTAGCAGCTGCCCAGCTTCTTAAGAACTCACTAATCCTTTAATCTCCAGACACTTTTTTTTCATAAAAGATTCACAAGCAAAACAAATGCAATATGGATCAAAAAATTTAATCAGAATGCTTAAAATGCAATTACATTCATCAGGGTGTTCTGTTAGGCTGGGTATTAAATCTGGGCTTTATTCAATATCCTCCTTTTATTATAAAGCAATATTTTTCCACTCTGTAAACCATCTGATCCCTAGGCTAATGTCCTCTCCGCCTAAATATTAAAAAGAGAGAGTACTATGAAAAATGAGCTGGAGAAATATTCTACTTATTTCAATGGGAAAAGTTCAAATGAGTCTCTCTCTGAAATCTTGTCTCATAAATGACCTGATGATTTGACAACCTGGGATTCTTAAGTTACGCTTTCCAACAGTAGCTACAGGATCATTATCCAACTTTAAATGTCAAATGTATATCCTCCTACATTCCTCCTCAATTGAGTAAAAAATGTCGACAATTTGAACTTGAAAATAATCGGCTATTGTTCCTAATTCAGTATTTGCAAAGTTTAAAGGCAATTCTGGCTTCTTCATGCAAGAAGAGCAGCCTCACAAGTTAAGAAAAAAAATCCATCTTGGTTCTATTTCTCCAATTCTCCATTTCACATCTAATAGCATTCAACTGTAACAATAGCTTTGAAATAAAGAGCTGTCCAGCACAGCATGATTTGAAACAGTTGGGTGCTTTTTTTAAGTCTATACCCTAGCTATAACACGGTGGTTGGAATTTTGTAAGACATATGGAAGTTAAGTGAACCAGTGGAGGGAGTTAGGGATTTCCACTGACAAATGCCATCCTTGGAGTAAGAGAAACCTGCACAAAGATGCAGATGCACTAAGACTGTAAGCTTCAATTAATATTTAATGAAATGTTTATAAAATTCATAAATGGTTCACTTATGTGCTAAGCCAGTCTGCCCTATTTTTCTCCAAAAATGAGATTCTACCAATGAAAAAAAACTTTCTATTCCAATTTTCCCACATTAAGTGAAAACAGAAATGATTGATGTTTTTGTAGTCCTATATATAACCATTCAGTGATTATGGCATTAATAATTATATATACTAATTCAATTGCCACTTGTTATGTTGCCAATGGAGCCCACCTGAAGTCATGGTAAGGACCTGGAAAGAGATTCAAGATTCCAAATGGTGCAATGCACAATTGACTGTACACTCTTCAAAGGGTAGAAGACGGCTCCAGGCAAAGACCCTGTACTGCCATCTTTCTTCTTACTGGCATTGATCCTGCTCAATTGGTCATGTGTTCCTTTGTGCCAGGTTCACTATGCATTAAATTATTAAATTTCCTTAACAACATTATGACATTTAGTGTTTTTTATAAAGTTATCCCCTATAGGTCCCTTTTGTCTATCTTTGATACATATGATTATAATCATTAACTCATATTTCAGATGAGAAAACTAGGAACTAGAGAAGTTATTTACCTTGATCAAGGTCACATGGCAAAAAGAGACAGCTAGACTTCAAACCCAGACACTGGCTTAAGACCCTACACTCTTTTCTCTGGACTAATTTTGACTTCAAAAATTCAGCCTGTAGCCCGAATTTAATCCCCTATCTAGACTTGTCAGAAGGTATTTTGAAGCATAGAGCCTGACATATCATCTCCCTGATATCAGGATCTGAAATAAAACATTTGGCAAATTGGAACCTGGCTAATATGGTTCTGTGTCTGGATCTACAGTGCTACCCCTTGTGTCATGTGTGGAATTAGACATAGCCTGCATGACTCATGAAGAAATACAACAAAAAAGATTTGCAGGTGGTATGGCATGACAAGAGTTCTTCCTTCCATAGAGATGAGACTAAACCATGAATCATAACACAAACTTTAATGAAGTCCAAAGGAGTAAGAAGCCATAAGTCCAATGCTTTCTGGACTTCTGAGTTTCTTATCACCCTGCAAGCTGTGCTGACCACCTGACCCAGGGACCATCTATTTTGGAACTAAAAAGCAGTTGGGAGGCAAAATCTACTAATTTGTGTCCTTATATATAATTACCTTATTTATAAGTTATTTCAGAGGTAAACTGAAAGGAGACCAAACTTGACCCTATTTGGAAGTCATCAGTCTTGAAATACATTGCACATAATTGTTCTTTATGGTTAACCCTGGCACACAAAAGTAACAGAGAAGAATCAGTGAACGAGGAATCATGCACCTGAAGTCACCCAATAGAGTGTGGTATATTTTTTGGATTCTTTCTAGAGATTACACATAGGAGAGGCACTGGAGAGTAATGCATGAGTAACAAACCAAAGTACATCAAGGGAAATGGTAGTTTATGCACTAGCATACTTAAGTCTTTATGAAACAAATTTACTACAAAGTTGGCATGTCATTGAAAAAACTACATACAAAATGTTTTTTTTTCTCAGCAGTAAATGGTTCAGATTTTCTGCATAACATGATTCTCACATTTATCTATTTAAAAAATCTAAAAATTCATAACTATGGAAAATGGTATGTATGAAACAAAGAAGTACAGTTTTTTTTTCTCTGCAGGAATATGGAAGACATATTTTCCCTTTCAATGCCAACATGAAAAGATTTTGGAACTAGTTATTTTCTGTTTTACAAGTATACGCATATATCATTTACCATCTAAATTTTGTTAAGGATATTAATTATCTCCCAAAAACATATGTATTGTGGATTTGACCCTGAAATGCAGCAATGTTCAGAGATGGGCTTTTGGGAAGTGACTGGATCATGAGGGCTTTGTTTGTACCAGGAATTGAACCCAAAGGCTCTTAACTACTGAGCCCCAATGTACAGTCCTTTTTACTTATCATTGTTATTTATTTTGAGACAGGATCTTGCTGTGTTGCTTAGGGCCTCACCAAATTGCTGAGTCTGGCACTGAACTTGCAATCCTCCTGCCTCAGCCTGTGGAGAAATTGGGATTAGGCATGCACAATCAGACTGATATAAGAATTTGGGGAACAGAGAAAAAAGATATACTGAGTCTCGGCAGAGAAGTATCCTTGGTACACAGGATAAGCCCATGAACTGTTGGAATGTAAAATGAGCAAAATGAGCATAATGAGCAACTTTGGGTCTTTTCTGGCAAAACAAAAAACAAAAACAACAAAAAAAAAAAAAAAAAAAAAACCACCAAGATGAGAGCACATTGCACAAGGAAAAGTTGCCTGAAACAGTGTAACTCCAGCCTAGCTTCGCTTCCAGTTCAGCCCCTTAGCTTCTTTCCTGTTATAACCCCAGACTAAGACTATTGTTTCTCACACTAAGGATAACCCATATTCTCCCTTTAATGCAGCTCTGCTTTGTTAAATAAATCTCTTTCTGTGATTTTAATGGATACATCCTTAAATTCACTTCTGTAGCACTGGCTAAGAACCCCACTTGTTCCTCTTTTTGGGAACTCCTTGGATCTCCTCCACTGACAGGTCTTTGGGGAGAGGTGTTCTAAGAGAATTTATCTTGTCCCTGGCCCCTTCTTCTATCTTTACTTCCAGCAGACGAGTATCTTTCCTCTTCCATGCCCTTTTACCATGATGTTCTGCCAGCGGACCATTTAGCGGACCTAAATCTCTGAAACTATGAGCCAAAATAAAGACTTTCTCCTTTAAGTTGTTTATGTCAGCTCTTTTGGTCACTGATACAAAGAGCTGACTTACACAATTTGGGACAATTATTATGGTGAAAGTAACATTAATAACTAACCCTGTAGAAACACATGGAAGTATTCTAAGCAAAGGGAGACACACGGACATCATATTTATAAGGTAAAGCAGATGAATTTGTACTATCATTGTGTATTTGTATTCCTTCATTACAATGGATTAAAGCAATGTTGACAAAATAATGAAAGTATTTAATTATTAGTCATAATATAAAATAACTATTTTACTATTTAAGGTTGAATTATCAAAACTGATATCTATTATGAGCATGATTCCTTTAAAATAGACATATGAAACTAGCTCTTATATTTTCTAAATATCCCTTATAGACATATTTAGTCACTTCTTATTCTTTTTTAAGAGCGTGAAAGAACCTAATCATTATTTTTATGTTTTTTTCTAATAAAAATAATTTACCTTTTATTCTCCATATACAAAGTCACTGAGATATTACTTAAGATAAAAATACGTATAGCTACCAAATGGCATTTTCATTAAAGTCATCTTTCTACATTGGCATTCCAAAGAATATTACTGAAAATATAATATATTTTGGCATAAAGCAATTCACAAATACAAAGAAGGTAGAGAATAGCACATTTTATATATAAATAAGATGTAATGGTTTTAATAATGATTACAGGGAAAGTCATGAAATATTCTAAAATGGGTTTCTCCATAGACCTCAGCTTATTCATTAATCTCTTCCTAGGTCATTCAATAATATATACAGACTTGACCAAATTATCTCCAAGGCCCTGCCTGCAGCTGTGACATTTATATTATTAATGTTTATATCTTCCATCTACACTTCTAAGATTTTATCACACATTACATAAAACCGTGTTTGTTCAAAAGTAGTTTATAGTATTTTTCCTTCCATTTAAGCTACAGTGGTAAGCAGCATCTTGTTATGCTAGCAATAATCTTCTGAGAATTCAGAAAATGCTTTTCTTAACTCTGCTGAAGTTTTGTTACATGTTGAGATTGTGGTTTGAGTACTTCCACTTCAAGTTAAGGGTCACCTATTCTCTAAGCAGTAATCAAAACATCTATCCAACTAATATATGTATTTATTTATTCATCACAGGTGATAAATTGCACCAAGGATTATAGAGGGCATTCATGAATAGGATTTATCCTTACTCTCAGCAAATGTGCAATCAGGTAGAGGACAAAGGCAATTAGAAATAACCTCAGTTATTAAGAAGCATATAAAACAGCAAGTCTAAATTTCTACAGGCATTTAGCAGATAGAAAGTATGTATGGTTGGAGTAATCAGAGAAGCCTTGCCAGTGAAAGACAATAGGCACATATAGTAGAAAGGGTCATTTCAGATGGTACAGAAATCATGGAAGAAGGGCAGAAAGCACAGGTATTTGGAAAACGGAATTAATTCAAAAAACTGAAAACTATTTTATTTATTGTAGTGTTAAAGTAGTAAATGAAGCTATTAGGGACCACATCGATACACTAATCAAGAGGTTATTATTACCTAAAGACAAGTAGGACAATGCTTTCCAGAATAATTATTTTTCTTAGAATTGCAGGATATCTAAACTAACAATAGATAGCGATTATCTGAAGACACTGGAGAATTTAGATTTTGTGTGCAGTTACATGTATTTAGGATTAAGGCTGGATACTTGGACTTGCAATCTGACTTCAAGGTTCTTTTGACTCTATTCTGATAGTCAATCAATGCAATTACAGATCTGAAGCTGATCTCAATTTGTTTCAAAGCCTCTTCAAAATAAATCCTTACTTTTCATACCTATTAGCCTATAATAAAACAGATAACATAAAATAACATTCAACAAAATTTTGAATTAAAATTGACAGGTGATAACTTTCACCTGATAAAACAGACTTCGGTAAAAACAAATACTGTAACAGTAAATTCACAAAGGAGAGAACCAATCAAATAATGTGAAGCAATGACTCAAACAAGTGCTTTAAGATCTGCAAAGAAAATAATTTATCTAATAAAAATAATTTTTGCAGAAAAAGTCAAAATGGAAAAATTTCAAAAATTTTCAGGAAATTAGGTTGTTTTAATCAAAATCAAACCAGAAAATAATTTTAAAATTATTGGTAGGTCAAAATAGCAGAAACAAACCAACTCCTGGGTCAAAACAAAGCTGTTTGATTTTCTTGAATCCAGGATACTTTTCTTACTTGCTAAACTAGAAACTCTTTCTTCTAGTTTGTGTTAATAGAACAGAGATTTGACACAAGTCCCAAAGTATGGTAAGAAGTACACGTGACATGAATAACATGATTGCTGCAAAGTTGAACTTTGTGAATCATCACAAAATGATCATATTTATCAGGATCACATGGTGTATGTTGGGAGAAAGCATCATACAGTGGTCCTTATTCTCAAGGTGTTGATGATCTTATTGGGATGGCAGGATATTGGAATGCACTGAATTTTCAGAATATACCAAGTTCAAGATTAATTCCTTGAAAAAATCATGCTGAGCAAAATAAGCCAGACTTAAGGGTTAAATGTTTTCTCTCATTTGTATAAGCTAGAGTTAAACCAAGGATAGGGTGAAAGTTAGACAAGTTTGTTTACTGGACACACCAGATTCATAATATCACATAATCTGGAGAGCTATAGCTATGAATGGGGTGGGGAAGAAGGTAGGGATACAAGAGAGGGAGGGTGGAGAGGGAAGAAAGGGAGGGTTATTAATTCTGTATGATTCAAGTGATTCCCCTGATAAGCCAAATAATACTCAAGCAGGTATTTAAATCTTGAAAATTAAAAATTAATAAACATTCATATGGACATTTATATTTGTAATAGGGGGAATTACAGTGGAGAAAATAGTAGGGAATGGGTAAGAGGTGAGATACTGGATAGGGATCGGATTTAAGTTACATTGGCATTTATGAATGTATAGTAATGAATCCCTTCAATATGTAAGAAATATGCTGAACTAAAAAGACGAATTCCTTGAAAATAGTTTGGCAAGAACTGTTTTATTTAAAGCAGAAGAGATATGAGCAAAGGCAAATAGTCTATTATTAAGCACTGTGAATAATACCCACCTTGGTAGGTACTTTTGTTAAAACCAATAAGAGCTATATTGATATATTCTGTTATAAGAATATTTTGTACAACAGTCACACAAAACAACTAAATGTTAATAAGCCACAAATGCATTGCAGTGTTGTTATCCTTATCTGGAACATCCATTAAGTTTCTACTCCCTGTACTCCCACCTAGACCCTCTTCACTCTGTCAGGCTTCAAGTCCCAAATGCTCCCAATCTCTGCTCAAACTTTAATTCAGCCATTTCTAACAGAATAATCATCCCTATGTTTTTCCATCCACTAGAAATCAACAAAAGGCTCTCTGTATTTGACGAAATGATGACACATATTTTTATGACACAGGGCCAGTATTATGTATTTCAATAAAAGCAAGATGGTGGATTTGATGCAGAATCTGCAATGACATTGGTCTTAAACTAGAAAACACTATCCTACATAAAATCTTTGACATCACTATATTTTGAGGGAGTATCCAGCAACTGTTTTCTTCGTCTGCTGCAGTACATGATACAATGGCCAGTATTTTTTGCTATTGCCATTACTATGTACTCTGTCTGCTCTTGAATGGGAAACCCACTTTCCCCCAATGGTCTACATTCACTTAGCTTGTTTAGGAAAACACAGGTACTTCATTCTTTCTCCTTTGAGTTTCTACTGTTTGCTGCAAGAGATTAAGTTTTCCTAACCTCAAAACTATCTATGTTATCTCTTCCCTGGTAATATTACTTATAGATGGAATTTAGAGATCTGTTCCATAAGACAAAAATAAATAAATGAACAGGCAAAGAAGAGACAGCCCCAATTGTTATACTGTCTTAACTTCCTACACTTGTAATTCAACTGCTGTTGGTCTCAACCTCTTTATCACTACAGCTTACATTTGGGTCTGGTACTGTCAGTTTGTGCTTCCCTCTTACTCTCATCCCTTTTTCAGAGTCTTTAAACACACACCTCATTTATGAGGGTGATTTAAAGAGCAGAATTAAATAGACCAACATCTGGAACTCCACAGAGCTTCCTAATCCTTCCATGATTTCAGCCTGGAAATAAAGAAAGGAAATGAACTCTTGCATAAATGTGTAAAAGAGACTGTTTCCTCCTTCACTTACATATTGTTCATCACTTAGTTTAAAAATATAGAGTAAGTAGTTTATGTTGCCTTCCTATTCATGAGGAATCTATTTTCTGTGTATTTTAGGTTACCTTTAGTCTAAGTTTCCTTCAGTCATCTGATTCTAGAAAAACTTAGGTTTACATGTGTTACTTAAATTAAAAATTATAACTCCCATGACTGTTATAACCTACTTTTGACCTCTGGCGGATATAGACTATTGCTCCATTAGGCATACTCATTAGTACTTGATAGCTTAAGTCTAGAGGTTATTAGCTTCTTATCAAAAAGAAGTACAGATGGTTACATGGAGGCAACAGTCTGAGCTGCTGTCTCTTTGCAAAACTAGCTATTAACTCATATGCAGAAACAAGTATCTCAGATTGTTTTCTAGTGTCCCATGCCAGGCATTTATATTTTACTATATTTACCAAGGTATATAAAGTAAGGTAATAAGGAGTCAATAAAAAGTTGTCAATTTCTGGGCTGGAACAGTGGCTCGGTGGTTACAGTGCTTGCCCAGCATGCACAAGTACACAGGTTCAAACCCCAGCAACCCACGTACACAACTAAGTGTCAGAGCAACTAAAGCCATGTGAAAAACTCAGTAAAAGTTGATTCTCTCTCTCTCACTGTCCTTCTCTCTCTCTTTAAAAAAAAATTATCAATTAGTTATAATGACTTAAAAATGCCATCACCTGATACTCCTAAGAGTTTGTCTAAATATGTTTTGGGGGGCAGATTTTAATTCATTGTTCAATAAATAGTCTCTTAAAAGTTTACCATTTGAAACTTTACCCCTAAAAGAAGTGGTTGATTTTATCCACAAATGCAACGATATACTGATATTTCAGTTCTCCCAGATTTTAACTGGCAAACATGCATTAAATAACAACAAAATCGGCCCTAGATCTGCATTTTAGGATACTATCAATTGTTTTTCGGTGAGAAAATACAGAGATAATTGTTAAGGTAGTTGTATTACCTATGAAATCAAGGAATCCCATAATCACAATGTCTTGATTCTTTGGGCATGAAAATTAACCACTTTCCTTCAGTGTTTTTTTCAACATATACTTTTCAAAGTAATATTTTATTTTATTGAAATATAATGTGCATGTAAAAATGAATAAATCACAAATACATACTTTAATAAATTTTACAAATAAAAAAGTTAAAAATTTTATGTAGTCACCATCTCATTCAAGATAAAAAATATCCTCAGTGCCTAAAAGACCCCTTTGTGTTCTCTACAATCACTACACTCCTACCAAAAGGCAATAAGCATTCTGACTTCTAGAAGCACATATTAGTTTCAGTTACTAAAAATAATTTATATAAATGGATTGATAGAAGATTTTGGTTTATGTGTTATCTTTCATTCAATATCTGTGAAACTGAACTTTGTTGTACTGAGAACTGTAATTCATTTACTGTTATGGTTTAGATATGAAGTATCCTTCAGTACCTCATGTATTTGACAAGGTAAGAATTTTCAGAGTTGAAATGATTGGGTTATAAGAGCCTTAATCTACTCAGTGGGTTAATCCACTGATAGAAGTAACTGGAGGCTCTCCCTAGGCAGCTGGGTGTGGCTGGAGGAGGTAGGTAATTGGGAGTGTGCCCTTAGGATATATATTTTGTTCCTGGTAAGCACTGCTTATTCTTTCTTTCTGCTTCCTTGTTGCCATGTCCTGAGATGCTTTTCTTTGCTGAGACCTTCACTTATGATATGCTGCCTCTAATAGGGCCCAGAATTACTGAGACCTCTAAAACTGTGAGCTCAAGTAAACTTTTCTTGCCCTACGTTGTTCTTGTTGGGTCTTTAGGTCACAGCAATAAGAAAGTTGACCAAAATGTACAATATTTTTATGTGAGAGTCTACATTCACAAAATAAAACTGGGTATAGCATAGATGAAGAAAATGAAAAACTTCGATGTTTAGAGAATTAATAATCCCTAGTTTTTTTGAGGATTCTCCACACTGCTTTCCAAAGGGGCTGTACCAGTCTGCAGCTCCACCAACGGTGTGCGATTGTGCCTATCTCTCCACATCCCCTCCAGCATCTATTTATTGTTTATTTTCTTCATTTTTGCCAATCTGACTGGCGTAAGGTGATATCTTAATGTGGTTTTCATTTGCATTTCTCTGATTACTAGTGATTTAGAGCACTTTCTCATCTATTCGTTGGTTTGATCAATGTCCTCTGTTGAGAAGTGTCTATTTAGCTCTTTGGCCCATTTATTAATTGGGCTGTTTGTGTTTTTGTAGTGGAGGTTTTTGAGGATTTTGTAGATTCTGGATATGAGGCCCCTGTCAGAGGAATCAAAGCCCAAGATTCTCTCCATTTCTATAGGAAACCTATTGACTCTTTTGATTGTTTCCTTTGCATTGCAAAAGATTTTAGCTTTATCGCATCCCAATCACTGGCTTTTGACTCCTTCCTTCACTTTAGGAGACATGTTGAAAAAGTCTTTGCCTACACCCAAATGCTGAAGTGTTGGACCTAATTTGTCTTCCATCAGTTGCAAGGTAGTTGGTTTAATTCCTAGCTCCTTGATCCATTTTGATTTGATTTTCATGCAAGGAGAAAGATATGGGTCTGATTTCAACTTTCTGCAAGTGGCTGTCCAGTTTGTCCAGCACCATTTGTTGAAAATGCTATCTCTCCTCTATGTAATATTTTTCCCCCTTTGTCAAAAATCAGATATTTAAAGACTTGAGGGTTTGTTTCAGGGTCTTCTATTCTATTCCATTGGTATTTTTTCCTATCTTGATACCAGTAACATGCTGTCTTTGTTACTATAGCACTATAGTATAGATCTGGTATGGTAAAACTGCCTGTTTTGTCTTTCTTGCTTAGTAATGTTTTGGCAATTCTAGGTTTCTCATTGTTCCAAATGAATTTGAGAACTGCTTTTTCTATGTCTGTAAAGAACAACATAGGTATCTTAACAGGGATAGCATTAAAACTATGTAGAGCTTTTTCAAAAAACTAGGGATGAGCCCACCATATGATCCTGCTATTCCTCTCCTGAGTATTTTTCCAGGGGACTTAGAATCAGCACATTACAGCAACACAGCAATATCTATGTTCATAGCAGCTCAATTTATAATAGCTAACTTATGGACACAACCTAGATGTCCCTCACTGGATGAATGGATCCGAAAACTGTGGTACATAAACACTATGGAGTTTTACTGAGCAATTAGAAACAATGATATTGCAGACTTTCAAGGTAAATGGATGGCTATGGAAGAAATTATGCTGAGTGAAATAAGTATAACCCAGAGAACCAAGGGTCAAATGTCTTCACTAATCTGTGGAGGCTGGAGCTAGACCCTGGCCATCGAGAAAGGAGGTCTAGTATCATGTTTTAAACCCAGATAAGGTGTAGTGTCATACAAACTAAGACATTTTTTGAGA